>VDFB02283487.1:45879-97726 GCA_007258455.2 Sequoia sempervirens | reverse complement strand
GATGAAGATGGGGAAAAAGGTTGGAAACCTAAACCCATTTTATAAATGTACAATATAGAATTCACATAATCCTTGTAACCTTGTTTCATATTTTCATTCTATCCATTTTTAGAAAGTAATTTATATCCAAGCCCACAACATCCCTCTAGCTCAAATGAAGAAGTCTTATCTAAATGCTTATGAGAACAATTGATTCTTTTGTAAGAAAGAAAATATTTTTTAATTTTTTTAAAGTTAGGAATCTTCAACACATGAGGGATGAAAGTTGAAGAGCCCCAATCACCATCAAGGATTATTTTTTTAGATTTGTTGATGTAGAACAAGATTGAGCAAATGAAACACAAGACTCCTTAGGTTTAAATTGTGAGATTTTGTACTTTCCCACAAAGGAGGGTGTAAAATCTAGTGAACCCCAATCATCATCTAAGAGTTTTTTTTATAGGTGAAATTCAATCATAATTATCCTCAACATGTAGAGGTTCTACACCTTTAAAGTTGGGATAAAATTATTAAGAGAGTTGGAAGTGTTATGTTTGGATTCAACTTGTGAATTATAGCTTTTCCATCTTCTTTTACCCTATAATCTTGTTATTATATTCATAACTCATCTCATACTGAGGAGTAGATGGAACTCCCTCATGGCATGAATCCACAGTCTACCTAAGAGAAGACATTATATGAAAGAGGTCTTGGCATGATATGAACAAGTGTAGGAAAATTCATGAGTCCTACCTTAATGGGTAGTGTGAACATTCCCAATGGTTTCTTACCAAAATTTTCAAAGAGATGAATAGAAAGGCCATTAGGTTCTATGATATTCTTGTGGGTATGTGCAAGATCATCATGGAAAAAACAGGCCCTTAAGTGGCAAAACATTTAGAAAAATCAGAGTTAGGCAACTTGACATAAAAATTTGAATAAGTTATCTATATTATTTCAAAATTATGTAAGAATAGAATTTGTAACAAATTGAATGTAGTTTTTAAACTACTAGGTTTATTTTATTTTTTTTAAATCTATTTGGTGAAAATTTGAAATTTCAATGTAGTAGTACTTAAATTTCAGGGAAAAAATAAGAAGTGTCTATCTGACCACCCTAACCACAATAAAATGATAATATTTTTTTATTAGATTTTAGATATATTTAGAGGACTCATGTATAGATGTGATGCATATTTTTTTGTAATTTTTTTCCAAATAAATAATTAATTATGAATTTTTTATCAAAAAATTTCAAAAATATAAAATCTCGTATGTCTGACCACCTTAACATTGTCAAAACTTCATGAAATTCATTTTTTTTTAATCCTATAGTATGCAAAGCATAGAATGTGATTCATGTTTCAGATTCAAAAAATGTGATACCGTTTGAAAGCTATATATGTTTTTCAATTAGCCTATCAATCAGGACTTTAGTCATAATTCAAATAGAAAATGAATAATAATAATTTATTAAATTCAAAGTAAAGCATAATTTATATTGGTGGAAAGCTGAGAATCTCCTTTAAAAACCCTTTTCATTTCATCAATTTTGGGTAAAAAAAAGTCATCAGCCACATGGGCCATCATATCACTTACATATCGCCACTTTTTAGCCCATCATTATCCTACACATACCCTTTTCCACAAAAGAATTATAGATAGAAGATCAATGCTACAAAAATTAAGAACCGACCTATTATCTATGAGAGTACATCTAACCCCAACTTTATTAATGACCACCATTATCATTAAAGCTTCATGTTTATTCTGGATCTATGAGAGTATGTATAACCCCAAATTTGTTGCTTGCATACACTCAAACAACACTACTACATCATTCGGTTTGAGAAAATTTGAGACATCAATCTTCTACAAATCCTCTTGGAGCATCTCGTGGTATTTAGGTGATGTTTGAATCAAATCCCAAAGGGAAATCTTGGCTTGAGTATTACAAAGTTTCTCAACAAGATCATATTCTTTACCAATACATCAAGGAATATTAGCTAGGGTTGGGAGATATGGTTGAGGTAATGGAATGGATGTTGGTGTTTTTTTTGTTGCTTATTATTTCTAGTGTTATATGTGTGAGCAATTAATTCCATGATAACTTTGTTTTTGCAACACATATTATTGCATATGTTTACTAGTGAGTTGTTTTGTAAATTTTTGGATATGACCATGAGGTTTTGGAGGTCCTATATAATGAGATTTTATTTAGGAGGTCCAATAATTATAGGGATTTGAGGAGGTCAAATAATTAAAGGAGATCCAATAGTCAATTGTGCATTCATAACCTCAACTGAATTAGCTACTTGTTGATGATCTTCTATCGATGGAGGATCTAATGTCAATTGAGTATCTTCATCTATACAATCTGTAGTGTAGAAAAATGCATACCTTTGCATCCCTTGCATTAATTCCCTTTAGGTCACCTATTATTGGCCCTTAAGACCCCTTTTGGTGTATCTCAAGGAATATTTCAATTGTAAGCTTGACCAAAATCTATAAACAACCTTTAATCTTGGTAACCCGCTTTTTAAAATTGCAAAATAAGCCTTGTGGGACCAAGACACCACCTAGGGCATCTTAGTCCCGAGGGATTTATTTTTGGGAATTAAGAGAAAGAAATGAAAATATTTGAATTAATTTGACATTTTTTCAGTCTTTGGGATCTAATAATCAAGTTATTCGATAGGAATGCCTATAAAAGTAATATTCACACCCATTTTCATCTAAGTTGAGATAAGTGAAGAGAGAAGTAAAGGAAATTTTCAAGAAGTAAGGAATTGAAGTCTTGGAGCAGCCTTCTATTGTCTTTTTGCGGGTTTTTCAAATCTATTTTCAAGTCAAGATCTAGCATTGCCAAAGACTAATGATGGATGCCTATGGAGGATCATGAGACATTCTAGCTTGGAGATGCAACTAGCCATCGTTCCAAGCCTAAGGACTTGTTTCTTGAGTGATTTCATCTTCCATTATTGTTCTAATTTATGCATAAGGAAGGTATATTTCATGCTTATAGCCTATTATGGTGACTTGAGATCTCCTTTGTAGGTAATTTTAATTTTCATCTTAGGAATTCTATTCTAACACATTTGAATAGGTTTTCTCCATGTTCTATCTTGCATAATCTTAAACACTTAATATTAGGGCTCTCACACATTTCCATTTTCAGATCTATGCATTTTCATCAAGGTTTAATTATCAAACAAGGGGTTTGACCAAGGAAAACCCCCATAAAAAATCAATCAAATTTTCTTTGTTTTGTAGGTTATTTATAGGTTTAGATCTGAAGAATTGGTGAAGGAAATACAAAAATTGAACCTCGGGATTACATTTAGAGATTTTAGAAATTTAGATTGGGACTAAGATGGTAGTAAGGGAGTCTTATTCCTCTTGGAGGTATTTTTTAGAAATTCTTTTATATTCTATTTTGACATTTAAAGATTCTGCATTTCCCCTGAAAAACAACAGTGAGACTAAGAAAATAGTAAGGGCGTCTCAATCCTCCCTAGCATATTTTGACAACATTTTTACATTTCCAGAATCCTCATCACATTTGTAGACTTGCCAGGTACACATACCCTAACTTACTTTTACTTAATTTCATCATTTTCACTGCTCATTTAGCTTGCATTACTAGGTTTTGTGAGTTTAATGTCAAGTTGTCCTTTCCAAGCTTTTTCTTGGTGGTGAACCCCTCGAAGCTTAAATAACCACCCCAAGTCTTCCTTGTTGAGAATTGACTCACCTTTGTGTTGATAGTCAATCCAATTTGGGATCGTAGGGCATATTTGAATGGAAATTGGAGAATAGTGGTGTTCTATGACCTAGGCCATAAAGCACCCACACTCCCCCTATTGTTCACAATCCATCTCACTATATGTTGAAAGAAATGTATCAATTAATTTATCCTTTTTTTCCACAATATATTCCCAAGTAGCAAAGGTATTGGGAGAGAGACAAACAAGATTCTCATGGCACTCAATGATTGGATCTTTTGACACCAAGATACCTTCTTCACAAGTAGGTGAGATATCAATAGAAGAACAAATATAATTTTCATGATTTTCAATTATTGCATTCTCTTACACCAAGATACCCTCACAATTAGGAGAGATATTAGGACAGGGATCAATGAAAAATAAAAGAGGAGAGAGAAACTTGTTTTCACATGCTTGTAACATTTTTTAACTACCTAACAAGATATGAAAATAGGACATGAATTATGACAGCAAAATAAATTTTCAATAAAATAATTATGTTATGTCCTATGGATTAAATTAGGGATGTAAAAAATAAAAATAGACACTTCACATAATAGAATTCCAAAATAAGAACCAAATTTGGACAAAGGACACTGGTAGAGATGTGAATAGAAAATTTCACCCTAAACTAGTTGGTCTAGAGTGCAAGGATGCCATGGAATAGATAGTTAATTTTGAAAAATTCAAAAATTGGAAATCATTGACAGTGTATGAGGGTCCTATGTTTTAGAGGTTCAAGTTTGGAAGTCAACATATTTTTTGAAATGCACCAAAACCTAATTTTTCTATATGAAGCACATACATGCATGCAATTTTGGATATTTTTAGAGTAATTATGTATATTCAAATGATTTTTTTTAGAAATTGAATGTTGTAATTGACTTATTTTTCCAAAAAAAATATAGAAAAATACTTTTTGATCTTTTGAAATGAAAATACTATGCAAATTTGTCACCTTTTCAATGTTTTCACAAAAATATGTATGAATCAATGGTAGAATAATTTTGAAATTCATTTTCTCAATGAAAATAACTTATATCTAAGCCCTAAAAAATAAAATAGATCTGATTTTTTTAATAATTTAGTTTAAATTATTTTTCAACTTTTATGCTGAAAAATATTGAAAATTGATAGTTTTTTTGAAAATAAATGCAAATTATCAACAATTTTTTGAAATAACCTATGTTTTAAATTAAATTTTAAAATCTTATGTAATGATATATTAGAAAATTTTCAAGTGTAAAATATGTCAAGTTGACCAAAATATTTTCTAGGAAAAGGGAACCTAGATCTAACTAGGATTAGCTACTTTTCACTTACTCAACAATGGAATTGGGATCAACAAGGGTAGGAGATTGACTTATAACTTAAAAGGTGAGTCAATCAACCTTGGATCTGATTCTTTGAAGGTTGGAAAATGTTTTTTGATTTGATGTGATGCAATGCTGTGATTATGTATACTAAGAAAATGTAATAATCTGTTAAGATTTTTGACAAATTGGAAGCTGATAGACAAAATTGATTTCAAAAAAGTAGAGGGCAGATAATCATGCACTTTTGATTGAAATTTGAGCTAGATATAGATGGTCTAGGGCACAAGGATTCCCTAAAATAGACTTGAAACCTAATGTAATGGTTCGCCACGCAACCCTAGAGGAAGTTGCAATTCACTACTTAAACGTACCAATTTTTTTTTTTTGTTGTTCAAGTAAAAATAACATGTAATATGAATACACATTGCCAACAACCTCTAAGGCCACGATACAAAGATTACCTTAAAACCCAAACAAAAATTAACACCAATTGAAACCAAAACATTAATCACCTACATAATTAAGATTACATACATCCCATACAAGATAAACTACAACAAGGATAAAAAAATACCTCAAGATTCCAACTAACAACATCTAAACAATATGATTACAACACTCATTCCCCGAATGAGGTAAATCCAATAAGCATAATTACAAATTACAAATTCCACCTCGATAACAATTGAGGGGTAAAAGAATATAAGCACAACTGAAAAGAATGAAGCCAAAAAAGCAACTGGATCCAATGAGCTCTCCAACATGAAATTCTCGTCCACACGAGCACAAGCAAAACCCAACGGAGAAAGGTGCACGTTCCACCCAACCAAGTGAAACCAAAGGCTCACCCCCCATGCTAGGAGATAGTAACAAGGATTTCCTAGACAAGACCATCTACCACTAGACACAAACTAACACATAAACCGAACTAAATCAAGAACAAAACCCACATCACTTAACACAATGGTTACAATGCTTCCAAAGTACAAAATCGAGTACAATCACTGTACAAAATAAACCAATGGTACAACACCATACCGACTGCTATCATAGGAGGAGTGTCATCACAAAGGCTGCATTGGTTATCCAATGGTGTTCTTCCTAGGTCTCGGCCCCCCTCTAGGGATATCCTGATAACCTCTCACGAACTGGGCGCCATATGCACACCAGAGCGGAATCGGTTATCTTTCAAGGATACAAGATAATGATCTTGCCATTCCAGGCCTTCCCAACTCATCTCAAGTCTTGTACAAGCCCTTGAGCCAATGAGCGAGGCTAAATTATCTTATTAATGTGCAAAGCTACTCTATCCCTAGTATAAGTTATTTTAATTTTCACTTAATTAACTGACTCTCACACGAGTTATCCTGGAACCACTTTGGGCCTGACACTCGTTGAAAGCCACTCCCCTATCGACAACACATAACTCAAGCACATGCCAAGGGTACACAATGCACTAACACTTATCACAAAATAATCAAACACCTCAACAGGTAACACATCACTATGGATGCCCAAACTGAAACCAAAGTGTGCACTACCCAAGGCTAACACTAGGTTGACTAACATAATGAGACCCACATAACGAACTGATAACCCGACTCAACCATGAATCACAAGGTCACATAGCCCGTTCAAAGAACCAGGTTTCCACTTAAGCTTAACTCACACACAATCCAAGATAGACAAAGCAAATCATAAGAGACATAACATCATCTCAAGAAAACACTACTGGAAGACTTACATGATCAACAAGACCAATACGAATTAACAACGCAATCAAAGAGTCCCTAGCCTCAAGGTACAAAACCCAGAACAACCAAGGTACACCCACAATCAAACAATATTTCCCATACTGAGAATAAACGAAAACACCACTAGAAAACATTCTAAGCAATTAAACAGGCTAATATTAGGATTTCTTAAATCCAAGCCACGCGATGACACATTGCATGAAGTCAATTTAAATAAATACCATTATTTGCACATAATTAAAGGTCAATCAATCACGTGAAGAAATTTAAAACTCAATATTTAAATTCGATTTGCCGTATCATACTCGATGATTAAGAAAAAAAATCGATCTTATAAATAAATCCATTATTCAAATTCAATTTTTTCCCTTATTTATAAATAAAATCACCAACTTAACATGATTATACTAAAACACAATCATCTATTAAATGAATATTTATTTCATTTTATTTCTTAAACTTCTATTTAAATTCCAAAACATCATCTAAAATAAACCCCATTATTTAAAATATATAATAAAATATATTATATACCATATATATATATATATATTATATTTTTACATAATAAAATAAATTAAAACATTAAATAAAATATATATTATATATATTATACATATTATAATATTTATATATCATAATATATATAATATATATACATTATATTAATATAATATATAATAAAAAAAAAAGCGAAGTCACGAATTAGGGCACGCCGGCCGCCGACCTCCTTATGAGGAGGGGCGTGGCCCTGGCCGCGTCGGCCTCCCCTGTGGGAGGCGGTGCTGCCGTTGGCAGCACCTTCCCCACATACTGTGGGGAGCGCTGCCTCCGGCAGCGACCTCCATAGGGTCGGCCGGGGTAGCCACGGCTACCGCCGCCCTCCCCAAAACATTTTATAATAATTTTTTTTTTTAATTCATTTCCCAGGTAAAACGTGAAAAATGGAAATATTACAGCCTATTCTGCGTTTTCTAAACCAGAATATAAAAAACATAAACATGAATATATATATATTTATATATATGATATATATATATATATATAAACCCACAACCCTTTATATACATATTATGTGTATATATATAAACAAAACTATTTCCAATAGCCAGGTATAATAGGGAAAATTCTTTCTATAGAATGAAATTGAAGAAAAACTTCAAACACAAGTTTCATGAACACAATTTCTCAAATTATACAACTTCAAACAAAGATTTCTCTTCAAGATCTTTTTGGGTTCTTTCATTTTCTATTGTTAGATTTTTGTTCTTTTGTTTTCTATTCTCTCATGATTTCAAGAGGTTTCAGATTGGTTTTCTACAGTTCCATTCAAATTGAAACAAAGATTTAAAAGCTTCAACAGAAAACTAGAACAAAACCTGAATCCAAAAACTTGGAGAACAAAATGATGAGGGATCCTTTGATGCTTCCATTCTTTGACAATCTCCTCCCAAGATCTTCATTTTCAAACCAAGAATCCTTCCAAAAATCCAAAAGCCCTCTTTTGCAACCAATTTTCCCATAAGAAAAATTGAAAGAAAAACCCTAAATGAAATATATTCTTTTTCCAAAATTCCCAAATTCCAAATTCAAATGCAACTTCTAATTCAAATTCAAATACAAATTCCAATTTCAAATTCAAATTCTAATTAAATTCAAATTCAATTGCAAACTCAATTTCAAATTCAACTCTTCACAAATATCTTTCCCCAAAATAGTCAACTATTTCTTAAAATATCTTTTCTGCCCCAAAGTCATTGCATTTGAAAACATTTGAATTTTTTTAATAACTTAAAACAATTTCCAATTCCAAATTGCATTCAATACATTTTAACATTTTCTTTTCAACAAAATAATTAAATCTTTTAACACTTTTAATTCAAGGAATAACTTAATCAATTCCACACAACTAATTTAATTAATCAATAAAATAAATCTAACGCAAGATTAGATTATTATTTTTTTAATTAAATTAAATTAATTAATAAAGTAAATGACATTCCTAGCATTACAACCAAATGCATTAATTCACCAGTTTAACAATGCAAGCCATTAAAACTTGAATTTAAATAAGGACCACGGTGACATGGGCAACAAAACCACCAACCTGACTACAACCCGACGACACACTATGACTAGGGTGCTGACTTGACACGAAAAACCTAGCTACTATCTCCCAATCGAATTCCGTAGGACAAGGGACACGCTCAAACCTGTGGAACCAGGTGGAGTCAATGTCCTATACCTGCATCCTGCAACCACACAAGAGTCGAACATGCATATAACATAATAATAAAACACATCGTGAAGAGGAAATCGTGGAATCACAGGGCGCTCACATGCGAGTGATGTGATCTCATCCCCTTCACCAATACAGTATTACTAACTGACGAAGCTAACATCATTAACATAATCTAATTATAAAGCATCACTAATTCAAGTGTTAACCAGAATGAAGCATAACATAAGAAACATTGTCTGATCAACAGAGTACAAAATGGAGGGGTGTTACATCCTCCCCCCTAGGGTCAGGCTTACTCCTGGAAGCCTGCAAGTACCCCTAGTACAAGCTCCATAAAATCACACATAATGCAATATCATTACAATGTTTACTCAAGACAAGGTATGTGACATTATCACTTCAACATTCATTTAACATTTTGCATTTTGAATCTAGGTACAATAATTTAACATCTACATGGTTTCTTAAAATTTAACAACAAAGTTGGGGACTATAGGCCTCACCAACAAGATGCACCTATTATGCAATTATCATTAACATGTAATGGTTTCACTAATCCTTTATTTTCTCTAAACTTTTACTTACTACAAAATTGTTTTCTATTCATATTATACGTTTCCATGATTATGAATGCAACTTAGGGACTTAGGTCCTTTACCCAAGGTTTGATCTAGGAAAACAAACCTTCATGAATACATAAACATTTTCTCATAAAATACAAACACCACACTAAGGCACTCAATGCAAGAAGGCTATGTCTATCTCACCATATCAAGCACTTGGAATACACCCAACAAACACACTACAACCACACTCAAGAACCACTCAAGGGTCACAACTCTTTACACAACGAAAGAGCCAAGCAACAAGAAGGAAGCCAAACAAAACACACCTCTTGGTAGGCTTGCGAGCCTAACCCTCACAAAAGTATTCAACAAAGAGACATGCAAGGGTGGAAACAACAACAAAACTGATTGTCGTCCACCACACACAACACACAAATTTCACACACCACACAATCGTCCATAATACATTCTTCCAGTAGAAAGGATATCGGTGCATTATGCGCTACACCGAGGATCCTATCCCTTCCACTGGTTTCCTGCACCATTGGACCTACATCCCTTAATGACAACTTTTGGGCAAACAAGAGAAATCAACCCAAAAGGAAAACAACACTAAAGAGTAAAAAAAATAGGTCAATACAATGGGCTCATAGTGCCCAGAGTATAACCTACACAACTTAGCACATAATGGGTCCAACATAATCCCAGAGTACCCAATGTTTAAACCTAGGCTCTGATACCATGTAACGCCCCGTCGTGCGAACCCCAAAGGACAATTAAACAATAATTACTGCCCAATTTATTTTTTAAAGTTAACATAGCATACATGTAATACACATTAAGTCATAACATGAATTTTATTTAAGTAGATTCACTAACACATACATCCCTTGGGGTACACGAGGAGTCATTACGAGACTTAGATCCACACAACGACAATAAAGAATAAAAGCCGAAGATATAATCCATAACAAAGTAAACATTAATAAATGTAACACATACATGATATATCATTGATAAGAAACCGTTTGTGTACATAAATACAACATATACATGATTAACTCAACACATTGAATAACAACTACCATGGCCAATAGTCACACAAGGTTTAACGTTACATTACAGTACAATGTTCAAGAGGTACAATGATACAAAAGTGTTTCCAAATAAGAACAAAAACCTTACAATAAGATAACGTGATACAACTGAAAGATGAATACACAGTATCATAACTGGCTCCAAGATGGATACAACTCTAGAGTCGCTGCAACTAGCACCAATCTGCACCTCTCGATCCTCGACTGGGGACCCAATGGGGTGCTTAGCACGTTCCACCCGACCACGTGGGTCCGAAGACCCACCCCCCGTGCTAAGGAGCTGACAAGAAAGAGACCTCAACCAAGAACATCCAACAAGGAACCACAAGACTCAACATTATACAAAGGCATCATAAAACTCAAGGATTACAATGACATAATCAACAACATGCATGAGTCAACAAAATCAAATAAAGCTATGAAAACTCATCACATTTAACCCAAGCAATAACAATTAAGCAAGTCACCAAAGAACATTCATAAATCATTTTCACAAGAATTTGAAACAACATAAAGATTACAATATCCAGAGGCGACAAGAACAAGAATAAGGGTGTCTAGTGGAGAGTGTCATTGCATAGCCCTCATGGGATTCTCCTGGCCCTTCCTCCAACTGAGGCACCAGGACCCATCTATGGATCTCCTGGCCCTTCCTCCTAACTGAGGCGCGGGCACCATAGGGTAGCTAATGCGGAGCCAATAATCTCTCATGAAGACGAGACTACGACTTTTCCGACCACGGCCTTCTCAGTCTATCACTAGTCTATGGTAGCCCTAATGCATAGACGAGGAATCCAGTTTTAATTATCTTGTGTGTTTTACTACCCATCCTCCTAAATTCTATTGTTTAGGTTATCACTTGTTTAACTACTCTTACGTGGGTTCTCCTGTGCACTTCCTCTTACCTGAGGCACCGGCCCCCACGAAGAGCCACTCTCCCTACGACCCTTAATATAAATCAAAACTAGGCAAGGGTTGTACCGTAACAGATAAAACAAATAATCTCAAGACCAAACCATGCCAGGAATTACCCATCTCGCTATAAACACATAATCAAAGTCTCAACAATTCATGTACAACCATTTTTAACATCATGATATCAAAACACTTGCCACATCAAAGGCACATAGAGAGAGAACATCAACTGTCAATAATCTCAAGCCTCTGGAAGCCAAAAGAACGACAATCCACAAACGAGGGTAAAAAGAAGCAACAAGAGTTTTTCCCCAATAGTTCCAACACAAGGATAAAATTTATAAAAAAATGATTAACTTAAGGAAAGTCACCCCAAGGGAGATCCACCAAAACCATCCACAATTCAAACAACCATAATACCAACATATTACACCAAAGGGAGACCTCAATTTTCTCCGCATAGGTTACCCTTGACCACACATTACTTAACGAACTTACAAATTGAATTCAAGGCAAAAATCAAATAGAATAGTAGACCATGATAACAAAATCATCAACCAATACATGAACTTAAGGTGAAAATCAATCCACTCCGATAAAGAAAACAATCATACACCAATGTTCTATGTAACGATCCTTATAAGGACATGCAGATAACAACAAAATGGGTAGAAAGGGGGTACGACAATCAAAAGATCATTTATTAACAAAAGGAGTTATTTAAGTTAGACAGTCTATTAACTTATTTACAACCTACCCCAATAAAAAGATCACAATGACAATATCTAAAGTAAACCCTAACAACAGTCCATTTTACTAATACAAACATCGTGATAATAATAAATAAACATAATCGAAATGATTACTTTCAAAGAATATTTAACACGTCATTATATTTAATCTTCTCATCATTAAGAAACCATTTTAACATTCAAGGGAAACATAAAAACATATCTTACTTTAAGTAACATAACACCATAAGTTCCAAGAACTACCATAAAGACATTTATGCTAACATAATCCGCATTCTATGATTTACAAAAGTAATCTAATTCCTTATTTTGAAACATTTCCTGTAGTACTCTAATGAACATACTATGCTATAGGATGACATTAAATCCACAATATGGATACCTCCTTAACATGATCTATATTAAGCCTTTCACTACTAGGCATAAATGTATCTCGAATTACCAAGCTACTCATTTAAGTTCATTATTCATCTATTAGCACACACAAGGAAATCAATTACTTTAAAAGTTAGTCAAATTCCTCCATTTTAGCTAATTTCCTTAATTGTATAAGTACATGCTTATATAAAGAAAGCCTACTTCTCACCATTATTATTTTCCAAGTTCGATATCTAATGCAATCATGATAAAGGCAGTGTAGTTTACCATACGGTTGTATGAGTACTTGATAAAAGAATCCAGTTTCATCCTAACTACTAAAGTGATTAATCCAATTTCCTCTTTTACAAGGCTTCCTAATGGTTTACTTATATTGCAACCAAACCTATCAACCATATTTATATATAATTATATTTCCATGTTTGACATAAATATATTTATATACATATATATATAATTATACAATTTAAAGGAAAACCAATAATAACCATCTAATTTTGTAAATAGAACAACACACACGAATTACACACATTTATATATATATATATATATATATATATATATATATATATATATATATATATATATATATATATATATATATATATCCTGATGTATATTCATACCCATATATTGAGATACGTATATATGTACATATTTATGTGAAACATTGGTCTATTTAAATCTATAAACTTCCTATTATGTTCAAGTATGTGGCTGAGACAGTTTGACAAATGAAATCAGAGAGATTAATTTAATTTACTACACTTTTGCAAGTCTAAAATTTGCAGCTGTGATGGGTCGCCAATGGTTTCAGGGAGGCTACTTAATTTTGTACAATCCCTCAACTCAAAACGTTGTATCAGTGACAGATTGCCAAGTATATTAGAAAGTGAATAATGGAATTTGAAGCTATCGCCATCTAATTACATTATTAACACTATTTTCAAGTCCTGCAACCGCGATAGATTGTCAGTAGAATCTACAGGTTATTTAAACCTTTAAACTTCTTGTCATGATCAAGCACGCGGCTTAGAGAGTTTGATAATAAAATCAGAGAGATTATTTAAAACTTTAAACTTCTTGTTATGTTCCGGTACGACCGCTGAGACAAGTTGCAAAACGAATCAGAGTTTATTTAAACCTTTACACCCTACCATGTTCAAGTGCACTATTGTAATAGCTTGCAAATAGAACCAGAGATTTTATTTAAATCTATACACCCTACCATGTTCAAGTGCATCACTGTGACAGACTGATGATGAAATCAAAGAGACTATTTAAACCTTTAAACTTTCCAATTATTTTCATGTGATACAGCTATGACAGATTGCCAACGGATCAGAGAGCTTAATTAAATGTCACACCAAAGCCATGCATGCAGAGCACGCGAGATTAGTGCCTGAGAGTGGCGTATACATCATGTATTGGGGTTTGCAAGGAACACAAGAGACTGAGTTGCAAGGATCAAGACCTCATATCATCTTAAACAATTAATACCCCAAATCATATATAAATATTTATCACAAACTTTAGCAACATAAAAATTTCAGAAAGCTTTCATCAGGAGTCAACAAGGGTAAAAAAAGTACATCCAGGGATGAACACAACACAACGACAACGACCCAATTAAAGTAACTGTAAATCAAGGCAAGGAAATTGATTAGAGTCCTTCAACAAATGGAATCGTCCATAACTGAAACATAACAAATACCAAGCTTGAGCGATTGGTTGGATATAGTCTACGCCAGATGGTCATAAAGAAACTGGTTACATAAGACAGAATGAAGAGGAGATACTCTGTGCATCAAAAGGTAGGACAGAGGAATTACCCATAGTGGCATCGTTCTTGCAAAGGAACCACAGAGGACACCAAAAGAGACTAACACTATCGAATTTCACATAATAAGCAGCCACTATTTTTTTTTTCTTTTCTTTTATTTTTTTAATTTTATCATCAAGCATGAGAATGATATAGTCAAAGTATAACATACATACCTCATTCGTGCTTCAGTTATTTCGAGGACAAGCTATAGTTCCCAAGATTTTAAAATTCGTTTCATGCAAGGCAGATCCCCACTAGGTAGATCCCACAATTTGTAGACACGAAGCTCTTTTCCATTTCACCGATGCCATTAGCTTCAATACCGAATATAACATATGGCTATAACTTCTCCAACACATAAGGGCCAAGAAAACGTCGACCATTATCAAGTGCTAGTTTTGATATCCATCCAGTGAGAAGATCAAGGCACATATCAATGGTAGCATGACAGCCATCGGACTCAAACAATATCATTATTTCCAAGTAGACACAGTGCCCCCCGCGTGCCCCCTCTTTCTTACCACTCTAAAATCTTTAGCAGGGTTTCCTCCTTTCTTCTCCCCCCAAAACAAAAACTCAATTCCAATCAATCAGAAAACTTCACCCAATCAACAAGTTTCCTCTTTTTTCTTCTTTAGTTTGCAGTTATGCATATTCTATATACAACATATTTCTATCTTTTCTAAGTGCTTTTACAATCCATATAGAAATCTTATCTCTTTTAGTTTACTTTATTCAAATAATTATTTCTCGAATTTGACAAGTTTCCCATTAGAATTATGTTTGAAGCCTTGCATGGCTTTCTTTTTATGTTTTTCTTTTCTTTATTATTTTCTTTCTAGCTTTTCTTGTTTTGAAACACTTCAGTTTTAAAATCTTATCCTTTTTATCTATTATCGCTTTGATTTAACTATAGTTTCAAAACTCATCTTCTCAAAATGATAAATTACCAAATAAAAATATAATTCCGAACAAAACTTGTATCTAAATAATTTAATCTAACTATTTATTAGTGACCTTTTTTTTTATTATTATTATTATATTATTGTTTTAATTTTAATTTTATTTAAATTACCTCCTTTAATTAATTAATTAAATTAATCAAAGCTAGACAATATTAACTAAATCACATAATTCTGAAAGAACTAAATTCACAAAACTGCCAAGGCACCTCAAAACAACCAGTCATACTTACACCAATAGACACTTTCTTAGTGACACTCTAACAAACGAAAATGACATGCCTACCCAATAAACACCTTACTAGAATGCCAACGATGATCAAAACGGAGGGCACTACATCCTCTCCCCCTAGGTTTCGACTTACTCCTAGAAATTGAGCTCAGGCATAAACATAGGAAAACAACAAACTAGCAACAATATCAACAATCATTAAAGACAATTAAGCGACATTCAAAAAAAATAATGATACCAAAAATGAAGATGGGATTGCAACAGACCACAAGGATGAGGTGACGAACAAGGTTGGGGAAACTTTCTTGTTAGCTCCTATTTTTCCACGTCAAACCCATTGGGTGTTTTTGATGCTCGCCCTGTCCTGACAAAGTAGGTGGAATCGAGGCTAGTCCCTGCAATCCTGCATACAAATAAATGTTGTGCATGATATATATATATATATATATATATATCAAACATGTTGTGAGTGGAATTCTCAGTGTAATAGGGCACTCGCGAGCGAGTGATACCACACTGTCCCTCTCACCAGACCACATACAATCATCAATACAACACTAGCAACTTATAAATAACTTGTTACTTATTAGTTAGAAAAGTATTCTCATACTGATCCAATCATTAACTCTAGTTCAATGTATGTATCAAAAAATGAATTACGACTTGACATTATAAATATTTATTTCTATAGATCCAATTCCATTACCTTTATTGCTGAGTTTTCAAAGCCAATTACCTGTGAATCATTAACTACCATGGAACAAAACACTTTAGTATCAAGAATTCAAGCTAATTCATTATCTTAAAATGTTATACTTTCATAAAATTAAAGCATGATTATCTACCCAAATGCACCTTTTTACCAATACTCATCATGTTCACACAAAGCACTCCACTATAACCATTATTCAACACCAAATCTCACAACAATTTCAATAAAAATGGGAAAATTTTACACCTTCACAGATTCAAAAACAAAATTCATCACTCCAAAGGCATACAATTGCCAATTCCATGCACACTCAACACATACTTACACATGACTCATAACATTTGAAACCACATCATACTACAACACAAGGATCCATAGTGCATCCCAAATAGGAAGGATATCAGTGCATTGCGCACTACACTGAGGGTCCTATCCTTTCCTATCAGTTTCTTGCACTATCTACCCGACACCGGCTAATGGAAGAAACTTAGGTTAACAATAATGACCACAGAAAAGTGAAACACTAGACTCAAGGGACTAAACGCAAGGTTACATAGTGAGCACACATAGTGCCCAGTGTATGAACCTATGCTCTGATACCATGTTGTAACGCCCTGTCGTGCGAACCCCAAAGGACCATTAAACAATAATTACTGCCCAATTTATTTTTTAAAGTTAACATAACATACATGTAATACACATTAAGTCATAACATGAATTTCATTTAAGTAGATTCACTAACACATACATCCCTTGGGGTACACGAGGAGTCATTACGAGACTTAGATCCACACAACGACAATAAAGAATAAAAGCCAAAGATATAATCCATAACAAAGTAAACATTAATAAATGTAACACATACATGATATATCATTGATAAGAAACCGTTTGTGTACATAAATACAACATATACATGATTAACTCAACACATTGAATAACAACTACCATGGCCAATATTCACACAAGGTTTAACGTTACAATACAGTACAATGTTCAAGAGGTACAATGATACAAAAGTGTTTCCAAATAAGAACAAAAACCTTTCAATAAGATAACGTGATAAAACTGAAAGATGAATACATAGTATCATAACTGGCTCCAAGATGGATACAACTCTGGAGTCGCTGCAACTAGCACCAATCTGCACCTCTCGATCCTCGATTGGGGACCCAATGGGGTGCTTAGCATGTTCCACTCGACCACGTGGGTCCGAAGACCCACCCTCCATACTAAGGAGCTGACAAGAAAGAGACCTCAACCAAGAACATCCAACAGGGAACCACAAGACTCAGCGTTATACAAAGGTATCATAAAACTCAAGGATTAAAATGACATAATCAACAACATGCATGAGTCAACAAAATCAAATAAAGCTATGAAAACTCATCACATTTAACCCAAGCAATAACAATTAAGCAAGTCACCAAAGAACATTCATAAATCATTTTCACAAGAATCTGAAACAACATAAAGATTACAACATCCAGAGGCGACAAGAACAAGAACAAGGGTGTCTAGTGGAGAGTGTCATCGCATAGCTCTCATGGGATTCTCTTGGCCCTTCCTCCAACTGAGGCGCCGGGACCCATCTATGGATCTCCTGGCCCTTCCTCCTAATTGAGGCGCGGGCACCATAGGGTAGCTAATGCGGAGCCAATAATCTCTCATGAAGATGAGACTACGACTTTGCCAACCACGGCCTTCTCAGTCTATCACTAGTGTATGGTACCCCTAATGCATAGACGAGGAATCCAATTTTAATTATCTTGTGTGTTTTACTACCCATCCTCCTAAATTCTATTGTTTAGGTTATCACTTGTTTAACTACTCTTACGTGGGTTCTCCTGTGCACTTCCTCTTACCTGAGGCACCGGCCCCCACGAAGAGCCACTCTCCCTACGACCCTTAATATAAATCAAAACCAGGCAAGGGTTGTACCGTAACAGATAAAACAAATAATCTCAAGACAAAACCATGCCAGGAATTACCCATCTCGCTATAAACACATAATCAAAGTCTCAACAATTCATGTACAACCATTTTTAACATCATGATATCAAAACACTTGCCACATCAAAGGCACATAGAGAGAGAACATCAACTATCAATAATCTCAAGCCTCTGGAAGCCAAAAGAATGACAATCCACAAATGAGGGTAAAAAGAAGCAACAAGAGTTTTTCCCCAATAGCTCCAACACAAGGATAAAATTTATAAAAAAATGATTAACTTAAGGAAAGTCACCCCAAGGGAGATCCACCAAAACCATCCACAATTCAAACAACCATAATACCAACATATTACACCAAAGGGAGACCTCAATTTTCTCCGCATAGGTTACCCTTGACCACACATTACTTAACGAACTTAAAAATTGAATTCAAGGCAAAAATCAAATAGAATAGTAGACCATGATAAAAAAATCATCAACCAATACATGAACTTAAGGTGAAAATCAATCCACTCCGATAAAGAAAACAATCATACACCAATGTTCTATGTAACAATCCTTATAAGGACATGCAGATAACAACAAAATGGGTAGAAAGGGGGTACGACAATCAAAAGATCATTTATTAACAAAAGGAGTTATTTAAGTTAGACAGTCTATTAACTTATTTACAACCTACCCCAATAAAAAGATCACAATGACAATATCTAAAGTAAACCCTAACAACAGTCCATTTTACTAATACAAACATAGTGATAATAATAAATAAACATAATCGAAATGATTACTTTCAAAGAATATTTAACACGTCATTATATTTAATCTTCTCATGCATTAAGAAACCATTTTAACATTCAAGGGAAACATAAAAACATATCTTACTTTAAGTAACATAACACCATAAGTTCCAAGAACTACCATAAAGACATTTATGCTAACATAATCCGCATTCTATGATTTACAAAAGTAATCTAATTCCTTAATTTGAAACATTTCCTATAGTACTCTAATGAACATACTATGCTATAGGATGACATTAAATCCACAATATGGATACCTCCTTAACATGATCTATATTAAGCCTTTCACTACTAGGCATAAATGTATCTTGAATGACCAAGCTACTCATTTAAGTTCATTATTCATCTATTAGCACACACAAGGAAATCAATTACTTTAAAAGATAGTCAAATTCCTCCATTTTAGCTAATTTCCTTAATTGTATAAGTACATGCTTATATAAAGAAAGCCTACTTCTCACCATTATTATTTTCCAAGTTCGATATCTAATGCAATCATGATAAAGGCGGTGTACTTTACCATACGGTTGTATGAGTACTTGATAAAAGAATCCAGTTTCATCCTAACTACTAAAGTGATTAATCCAATTTCCTCTTTTACAAGGCTTCCTAATGGTTTACTTATATTGCAACCAAACCTACCAACCATATTTATATATAATTATATCTCCATGTTTGACATAAATATATTTATATACATATATATATAATTATACAATTTAAAGGAAAACCAATAATAACCATCTAATTTTGTAAATAGAATAACACACACGAATTACACACATTTATATATATATATATATATATATATATATATATATATATATATATATATATATATCCTGATGTATATTCATACCCATATATTGAGATACGTATATATGTACATATTTATGTGAAACATTGGTCTATTTAAATCTATAAACTTCCTATTATGTTCAAGTATGTGGCTGAGACAGTTTGACAAATGATATCAGAATGATTAATTTAATTTACTACACTTTTGCAAGTCTAAAAGTTGCAGCTGTGATGGGTCGCCAATGGTTTCAGGGAGGCTACTTAATTTTGTACAATCCCTCAACTCAAAACGCTGTATCAGTGACAGGTTGCCAAGTATATTAGAAAGTGAATAATGGAATTTGAAGCTATCGCCATCTAATTACATTATTAACATTATTTTCAAGTCCTGCAACCGCGATAGATTGTCAGTAGAATCTACAAGTTATTTAAACCTTTAAACTTCTTGTCATGATCAGGTACGCGGCTGAGAGAGGTTGATAATAAAATCAGAGAGATTATTTAAAACTTTAAACTTCTTGTTATGTTCCGGTGCGACCGCTGAGACAAGTTGCAAAACGAATCAGAGTTTATTTAAACCTTTACACCGTACCATGTTCAAGTGCGCTGTTGTAATAGCTTGCAAATAGAACCAGAGATTTTATTTAAATCTATACACCCTACCATGTTCAAGTGCGTCACTGTGATAGATTGATGATGAAATCAAAGAGACTATTTAAACCTTTAAACTTTCCTATTATTTTCATGTGATACAGCTATGACAGATTGCCAGCGGATCAGAGAGCTTAATTAAATGTCGCACCAAAGCCATGCATGCAGAGCACGCGAGATTAGTGCCTGAGAGTGGCGTATACATCATGCATTGGGGTTTGCAAGGAACACAAGAGACTGAGTTGCAAGGATCAAGACCTCATATTTTCTTAAACAATTAATACCCCAAATCATATATAAATATTTATCACAAACTTTAGCAACATACAAATTTCAGAAAGCTTTCATCAGGAGTCAACAAGGGTAGAAAAAGTACATCCAGGGATGAACACAACACAACAACAACGACCCAATTAAAGTAGCTGTAAATCAAGGCAAGGAAACCGATTAGAGTCCTTCAACAAATGGAATCATCCATAACTGAAACATAACATATACCAAGCTTGAGCGATTGGTTGGATATAGTCTACGCCAGATGGTCATAAAGAAACTGGTTACACAAGACAGAACGAAGAGGAGATGCTCTGTGCGTCAAAAGGTAGGACAGAGGAATTACCCATAGTGGCATCGTTCTTGCAAAGGAACCATAGAGGACGCCAAACGAGACTAACACTATCGAATTTCACACAATAAGCAGCCACTGTTTTTTTTTTCTTTTCTTTTATTTTTTATTTTTTGTCATCAAGCATGAGAATGATATAGTCAAAGTATAACAGACATACCTCATTCGTGCTTCAGTTTCTTCGAGGACGAGCTATAGTTCCCAAGATTTTCAAATTCGTTTCATGCAAGGCAGATCCCCACTAGGTAGATCCCACGATTTATAGACACAAAGCTGTTTTCCATTTCACTGATGCCATTGATCCAGGTGGATCCAGAAGACCTCAAATTTCACAGTCTCAGAATCACCTAAAAGTAGTCTTAGATTGAAGAGCTCGCTGACAGGATTCTGACGCAACTTGAATCGTGTCAAAAGGATATCGTATGTGCGAGTTATGCTTGGTCAAAGGTCCGATCAAACAGGCAAATCAGGGGTTCAAAAAGGCAAAAAATTGATTGTCTCAAAATGAAATAAAAATTATGCCAAGTCGTAGTGCTCGTCGCGCTAATTCCAGAACTATATTCGGTTTCAAAAATGGAGCTCGTATGTGAAAGTTACAGCTGGTCAAAGGTTGGTCAAAATTTTGACTATGGTTGACTTTGATGACATCAGCAAGCTGACATGGCAGATGGTGACGTGGCAGGAGTGGTGAGTTGGCACATACATGGTGGAAAAAGAAATATGGATTAAACCATATTGTTAAAAGAAAATACGTATGGTTTAAAAATTAAAAGATTTTTGTGATTTCAAGGAGGATTTGGTGGGATTTTATCCCTTAAAATTCTCTTCCCTTGCCCATAAAACAAGGAGAGGAAAAAATCCCGTAAACTTACATTTCAACAAATTAACCCCTTTAACCACCTTTCTCATATTTAAAGGGTTTATTTTAAAGAATATCCAAGGGGATTATTAAGGAGGTTTTAAAAGATATTTTTAAAGATTATAATGCAAGTCCAAAATTATAACGGCCCATAGTTAAAGGGGTTCGTTTTTTTAATTGTATGGCTTGGAATTATAAAAGCCAAAGGTGGATTTATTTTTGAAAGATTAATTTGTTATACTAACGGGATATTAGTTATTTTTATTGTAAAAGGGGGAAATGGTTGGAATTTTTACTTATATACGGGAGATATGCAATATTTGCAAAATAATATGGTTAAAGCCATATTAGCAAATAAATGTGTATATAAAGGGGTGATTTTTGTAAAGGGACAATGGAAAAATTATTGAGTGGAGAATTTTGTACGGGAATTTTCTAGGAGATTCATACTTGTTTTTTGAAGAAAATTCTGATCCTTAGATGTTTGAAGGAGACTTGTAAGGTGAATTTGCAAGGTGTTGTCTACACCAAAAATTGCAATTCATAAGGAGAGATTGTGAGGAGCTTATGTTGGTCTTGGAGGCTTGATATTTTAAAAGGTTTGTTGACTTCGCAATATCAATAAAGCGGTCCTACGATTGAGAAGCGGACCCGGAGATGTAGCTCATCCTGAGCGAACTCCGTTATCAAGTGTGCTCTTCCTATTTTCTCTTTGTCTCATTATTCCTTCAGTATTTTGATTCTTTAGGATTCTAAGTTATGTTTATTTGAACTGGAATAAGTGAACTTGAAATAATTTCATCGGTTTAGACGTATAACCATGCATTACTGCTGCGATCGGGAATAATTTTGTAAATGGATTAAGTTTTCAAATAACTTTAACGTCCTAGTTTACAGATCAAGTTTGGTATCAGAGCCCGTTTTGCAGGATAATTGCAGGTGGTGAATCTTAACTAGGTTGAAACTGAAGCAAGGTGAAGGTTCACTTATAGAGATCAACCCAGAGATTGGAAGACGAAGAACTTTTCCACGAGCAGAGATGGCAGGTGAACATGAAGTTCCAGAGCTTGATGATAAAGCTTTCCAGAAAGCTTTTCTTGAAATGAAAGCTATGGTGGAAGTTCTCTTCCAAGAAAGGCAAGAGCGTCAGAGGAAAAAGGAAGACAAGAAAAGAAAGAAGGAGGAAAATGAATCTACTTCGAAAGAGGAGAAAGGTAAAGGAGTAGGAGGTGGTAGTGACCCTCCTGAACCTTCTTCCCCATCTTCCTCTTTGTCCTCTTCATCTTCTGAAAGTCCAAAACATTCTTCACAAGGAAAAGTTGCACAAAAATCAACTAATTCTCCTTTATTAAAATTAGATGTCAAATTTGAGTTGCCTATGTATAATGGTGAATTGGATGCAGAGAAATTGGATAACTGGCTTAAGCAGATCGAAGTGTATTGCAGGGTTCAACAGATCTTGGATGAATCTTATAAAATCCAGCTAGCCACTCTTCGAATGGGAGGCACTGCATTGGTTTGGTGGGAGAGTAAGATTCAAGATGATCTTGCTACACACGGTAAAATCATTTCATCTTGGTATGAGTTTACTTCTGCTTTAAAGAAACAGTTTTATCCTTTGGGTTATATGCAACAAGCTGTTATGGATTGGCAAAACATAAGGCAGGGTAAAGGACAAACAGTTCAAGAGTATACACAGGTGTTTAGGAAGAAAGCACTTACTCTTGGTATTCCTCTTTATACGCAAGAAACTTTACTAAAGTATATAGGTGGATTGCATACGCATTTGAAACATACAATTCTTATGTTTAATCCAACTAATTTTGATGAAGTTTGTGTACAAGCAACCCATATTGAAGCAGGTGGAAGGAACATAAGTTTCAATTCAAAAACGGAATATGTTCCTCCAACTGAAGGCAATAAGAAGGGTAAGGAGAGGAAAGCAGCTACTGTGAAGAAAGAGGAAGGTGAAAAGCCTACTTGTTCGCATTGTCAGAAGCAAGGGCACACAGATGCGAAGTGTTGGAAATTGCATCCGGAATCAAGGCCTAAGTGGTTTAAGGATCGGAAAGGTAAACAAAAGACTACAGCTGTTGTTCAGGATCTTGGATCAGATTCTGATGATGAAACAAAGATTTCAGTTGTAGGTTTGAAAGGTAAAACTTTTGCTAGTAATGATTCTACCACTAACGTTTCTAAGAGTATGGTTCCTGAAGATAGCAAAAGAAGTGAATTGTTTCATATAAGGGTGATTTCTAAAAACACTAAGATTAATGCATTGATTGATAGTGGGTCTCAAGTTAATCTAATTTCAGAGGAAGTTGTTAAACAGTTGAGATTGGAAACCAAGCCGCATAAGAAACCTTATCCGTTAGGTTGGGTGTGCAATGATAACAGATTGCGAGTAACTAAGCAATGCAGTTTGAAATTTGCAATAACATCTAAGTTTATAGATGAGGTTGAATTTGATGTGGTTCCACTTGATATCTGTGGCATTGTGTTGGGTAGCCCGTATTTATATGATAGGAAAGCAATCTTCTACAGGGAACATAATCAGTATCACTTGTTTAAGGAAGGAATTGAATACATAGTGCATTCTCATTCAATTAAGACTGATAAATCTTTTGTGACAATGGGGCAATTGAAAAGGGTAGTTAATGCAAATAGTGATTTGGCACTTAAGTCTGTACCACAAGAAGTGTCAAAGAATAAAAGCATATCCGATTCTAAGGTTGTTCCAGTTATAAAAGATAAGCATGATGTTGGTACATTTTTCTTCTCGTCTGCAAGTTTGGTTTTATTGTTCAGCCTTCTATTCTTTAGCAGTGTTTGGTTGATAGCAGCAACGCTGAATGTGGATGTGTATGTTGCTAATGTGCTTAACAATGTCAGTGCAGTTTTGATTGTTGTTGTGATGAGTCAGATGCACAGGTTCCAGGAAGGAAGGATAGGTGATACTGGGCAAGTGAGGCAAAGATGCCCTCACTTGAATTGCATGTAAAAACAGACCTTTTGGAGGTCCAAAAGCTTCTCAGTGGGGAGGAATGATCCAGGTGGATCCAGAAGACCTCAAATTTCACAGTCTCAGAATCACCTGAAAGTAGTCTTAGATTGAAGAGCTCGCTGACAGGATTCGACGCAACTTGAATCGTGTCAAAAGGATATCGTATGTGCGAGTTATGCTTGGTCAAAGGTCCGATCAAACAGGCAAATCAGGGGTTCAAAAAGGCAAAAAATTGATTGTCTCAAAATGAAATAAAAATTATGCCAAGTCGTAGTGCTCGTCGCGCTAATTCCAGAACTATATTCGGTTTCAAAAATGGAGCTCGTATGTGAAAGTTACAGCTGGTCAAAGGTTGGTCAAAATTTTGACTATGGTTGACTTTGATGACATCAGCAAGCTGACATGGCAGATGGTGACGTGGCAGGAGTGGTGAGTTGGCACATACATGGTGGAAAAAGAAATATGGATTAAACCATATTGTTAAAAGAAAATACGTATGGTTTAAAAATTAAAAGATTTTTGTGATTTCAAGGAGGATTTGGTGGGATTTTATCCCTTAAAATTCTCTTCCCTTGCCCATAAAACAAGGAGAGGAAAAAATCCCGTAAACTTACATTTCAACAAATTAACCCCTTTAACCACCTTTCTCATATTTAAAGGGTTTATTTTAAAGAATATCCAAGGGGATTATTAAGGAGGTTTTAAAAGATATTTTTAAAGATTATAATGCAAGTCCAAAATTATAACGGCCCATAGTTAAAGGGGTTCGTTTTTTTAATTGTATGGCTTGGAATTATAAAAGCCAAAGGTGGATTTATTTTTGAAAGATTAATTTGTTATACTAACGGGATATTAGTTATTTTTATTGTAAAAGGGGGAAATGGTTGGAATTTTTACTTATATACGGGAGATATGCAATATTTGCAAAATAATATGGTTAAAGCCATATTAGCAAATAAATGTGTATATAAAGGGGTGATTTTTGTAAAGGGACAATGGAAAAATTATTGAGTGGAGAATTTTGTACGGGAATTTTCTAGGAGATTCATACTTGTTTTTTGAAGAAAATTCTGATCCTTAGATGTTTGAAGGAGACTTGTAAGGTGAATTTGCAAGGTGTTGTCTACACCAAAAATTGCAATTCATAAGGAGAGATTGTGAGGAGCTTATGTTGGTCTTGGAGGCTTGATATTTTAAAAGGTTTGTTGACTTCGCAATATCAATAAAGCGGTCCTACGATTGAGAAGCGGACCCGGAGACGTAGCTCATCCTGAGCGAACTCCGTTATCAAGTGTGCTCTTCCTATTTTCTCTTTGTCTCATTATTCCTTCAGTATTTTGATTCTTTAGGATTCTAAGTTATGTTTATTTGAACTGGAATAAGTGAACTTGAAATAATTTCATCGGTTTAGACGTATAACCATGCATTACTGCTGCGATCGGGAATAATTTTGTAAATGGATTAAGTTTTCAAATAACTTTAACGTCCTAGTTTACAGATCAGCCATTGACTTCAATACCGAATATAACATATGGCTATAACTTCTCCAACACATAAGGGCCAAGAAAACGTCGACCATTATCAAGTGCTAGTTTTGATATCCATCCAGTGAGAAGATCAAGGCACATATCAATGGTAGCATGACAGCCATCGGACTCAAACAATATCGTTATTTCCAAGTAGACACAGTGCCCCCCGCGTGCCCCCTCTTTCTTACCACTCTGAAATCTTTAGCAGGGTTTCCTCCTTTCTTCTCCCCACAAAACAAAAAGTCAACTCCAATCAATTAGAAAACTTCACCCAATCAACAAGTTTCCTTTTTTTTCTTCTTTAGTTTGCAGTTATGCATATTCTATATACAACATATTTCTATCTTTTCTAAGTGCTTTTACAATCCATATAGAAATCTTATCTCTTTTAATTTACTTTATTCAAATAATTATTTCTCGAATTTGACAAGTTTCCCATTAGAATTATGTTTGAAGCCTTGCATGGATTTCTTTTTATCTTTTTCTTTTCTTTATTATTTTCTTTCCAGCTTTTCTTGTTTTAAAACACTTCAGTTTTAAAATCTTATCCTTTTTATCTATTATCGCTTTGATTTAACTGTAGTTTCAAAACTTATCTTCTCAAAATGATAAATTACCAAATAAAAATATAATTCCGAACAAAACTTGTATCTAAATAATTTAATCTAACTATTTATTAGTGACTTATTATTATTATTATTGTTTTAATTTTAATTTTATTTAAATTACCTCCTTTAATTAATTAATTAAATTAATCAAAGCTAGACAATATTAACTAAATCACATAATTCTGAAAGAACTAAAGTCACAAAACTGCCAAGGCACCTCAAAACAACCAGTCATACTTACACCAATAGACACTTTCTTAGTGACACTCTAACAAACGAAAATGACATGACTACCCAATAAACACCTTACTAGAATGCAGACGATGATCAAAACGGAGAGCACTACATCCTCCCCCCCTAGGTTTCGACTTACTCCTAGAAGTCGAGCTTAGGCATAAACATAGTAAAACAACAAACTAGCAACAATATCAACAATCATTAAACACAATTAAACGACATTCAAAGAAAATAATGATACCAAAAACGAAGATGGGATTGCAATAGGCCACAAGGACGAGGTGACGAACAAGGTTGGGGAAACTTTCTTGTTAGCTCCTATTTTTCCACGTCAAACCCATTGGGTGTTTTTGATGCTCGCCCTGTCTTGACAAAGTAGGTGGAATCGAGGCTAGTCCCTGCAATCCTACATACAAATAAATGTTGTGCACGATATATATATATCAAACATGTTGTGAGTGGAATTCTCAGTGTAATAGGGCACTCGCGAGCGAGTGATACCACACTGTCCCTCTCACCAGACCACATACAATCATCAATACAACACTAGCAACTTATAAATAACTTGTTACTTATTAGTTAGAAAAGTATTCTCATACTGATCCAATCATTAACTCTAGTTCAATATATGCATCAGAAAATGAATTATGACTTGACATTATAAATATTTATTTCTATAGATCCAATTCCATTACCTTTATTGCTGAGTTTTTGAAGCCAATTACCTCTGAATCATTAACTACCATGGAACAAAACACTTTAGTATCAAGAATTCAAGCTAATTCATTATCTTAAAATGTTATACTTTCATAAAATTAAAGCATGATTATCTACCCAAATGCACCTTTTTACCAATACTCATCATGTTCACACAAAGCACTCCACTATAACCATTATTCAACACCAAATCTCACAACAATTTCAATAAAAATGGGAAAATTTTACACCTTCACAAATTCAAAAACAAAATCCATCACTCCAAAGGCATACAATTGCCAATTCCATGCACACTCAACACATACTTACACATGACTCATAACATTGGAAACCACATCATACTACAACACAAGGATCCATAGTGCATCCCAAATAGGAAGGATATCGGTGCATTGCGCACTACACCGAGGGTCCTATCCTTTCCTATTAGTTTCTTGCACTATCTACCCGACACCGGCTAATGGAAGAAACTTAGGTTAACAATAATGACCACAGAAAAGTGAAACACTAGACTCAAGGGACTAAACGTAAGGTTACATAGTGAGCACACATAGTGCCTAGTGTATGAACCTATGCTCTGATACCATGTTGTAACGCCCCGTCGTACGAACCCCAAAGGACCATTAAACAATAATTACTGTCCAATTTATTTTTTAAAGTTAACATAACATACATGTAATACACATTAAGTCATAACATGAATTTCATTTAAGTAGATTCACTAACACATACATCCCTTGGGGTACACGAGGAGTCATTACGAGACTTAGATCCACACAATGACAATAAAGAATAAAAGCCGAAGATATAATCCATAACAAAGTAAACATTAATAAATGTAACACATACATGATATATCATTGATAAGAAACCATTTATGTACATAAATACAACATATACATGATTAACTCAACACATTGAATAACAACTACCATGGCCAATATTCACACAAGGTTTAACGTTACAATACAGTACAATGTTCAAGAGGTACAATGATACAAAAGTGTTTCCAAATAAGAACAAAAACCTTACAATAAGATAACGTGATACAACTGAAAGATGAATACACAGTATCATAACTGGCTCCAAGATGGATACAACTCTGGAGTCGCTGCAACTAGCACCAATCTACACCTCTTGATCCTCGACTGGGGACCCAATGGGGTGCTTAGCACGTTCCACCCGACCACGTGGGTCCGAAGACCCACCCCCCGTGCTAAGGAGCTGACAAGAAAGAGACCTCAACCAAGAACATCCAACAGGGAACCACAAGACTCAACGTTATACAAAGGTATCATAAAACTCAAGGATTACAATGACATAATCAACAACATGCATGAGTCAACAAAATCAAATAAAGTTATGAAAACTAATCACATTTAACCCAAGCAATAACAATTAAGCAAGTCACCAAAGAACATTCATAAATCATTTTCACAAGAATCTGAAACAACATAAAGATTACAACATCCAGAGGCGACAAGAACAAGAACAAGGGTGTCTAGTGGAGAGTGTCATCGCATAGCTCTCATGGGATTCTCTTGGCCCTTCCTCCAACTGAGGTGCCGGGACCCATCTATGGATCTCCTGGCCCTTCCTCCTAACTAAGGCGCGAGCACCATAGGGTAGCTAATGCGGAGCCAATAATCTCTCATGAAGACGAAACTACGACTTTGCCGACCACGGCCTTCTCAGTCTATCACTAGTCTATGGTAGCCCTAATGCATAGACGAGGAATCCAGTTTTAATTATCTTGTGTGTTTTACTACCCATCCTCCTAAATTCTATTGTTTAGGTTATCACTTGTTTAACTACTCTTACGTGGGTTCTCCTGTGCACTTCCTCTTACCTGAGGCGCCGACCCCCACGAAGAGCCACTCTCCCTACGACCCTTAATATAAATCAAAACCAGGCAAGGGTTGTACTGTAACAGATAAAACAAATAATCTCAAGACCAAACCATGCCAGGAATTACCCATCTCGCTATAAACACATAATCAAAGTCTCAACAATTCATGTGCAACCATTTTTAACATCATGATATCAAAACACTTGCCACATCAAAGGCACATAGAGAGAGAACATCAACTGCCAATAATCTCAAGCCTCTGGAAGCCAAAAGAACGACAATCCACAAACGAGGGTAAAAAGAAGCAACAAGAGTTTTCCCCAATAGTTCCAACACAAGGATAAAATTTATAAAAAAATGATTAACTTAAGGAAAGTCACCCCAAGGGAGATCCACCAAAACCATCCACAATTCAAACAACCATAATACCAACATATTACACCAAAGGGAGACCTCAATTTTCTCCGCATAGGTTACCCTTGACCACACATTACTTAACAAAATTACAAATTGAATTAAAGGAAAAAATCAAATAGAATAGTAGACCATGATAACAAAATCATCAACCAATACATGAACTTAAGGTGAAAATCAATCCACTCCGATAAAGAAAACAATCATACACCAATGTTCTATGTAACGATCCTTATAAGGACATGCAGATAACAACAAAATGGGTAGAAAGGGGGTACACCAATCAAAAGATCATTTATTAACAAAAGGAGTTATTTAAGTTAGACAGTCTATTAACTTATTGACAACCTACCCCAATAAAAAGATCAGAATGACAATATCTAAAGTAAACTCTAACAATAGTCCATTTTACTAATACAAACATAGTGATAATAATAAATAAACATAATCGAAATGATTACTTTCAAAGAATATTTAACATGTCATTATATTTAATCTTCTCATGCATTAAGAAACCATTTTAACATTCAAGGGAAACATAAAAACATATCTTACTTTAAGTAACATAACACCATAAGTTCCAAGAACTACCATAAAGACATTTATGCTAACATAATCCACATTCTATGATTTACAAAAGTAATCTAATTCCTTAATTTGAAACATTTCCTATAGTACTCTAATGAACATACTATGTTATTGGATGACATTAAATCCACAATATGGATACCTCCTTAACATGATCTATATTAAGCCTTTCACTACTAGGCATAAATGTATCTCGAATTACCAAGCTACTCATTTAAGTTCATTATTCATCTATTAGCACACACAAGGAAATCAATTACTTTAAAAGATAGTCAAATTCCTCCATTTTAGCTAATTTCCTTAATTGTATAGGTACATGCTTATATAAAGAAAGCCTACCTCTCACCATTATTATTTTCCAAGTTCGATATCTAATGCAATCATGATAAAGGGGGTGTAGTTTACCATACGGTTGTATGAGTACTTGATAAAAGAATCCAGTTTCATCCTAACTACTAAAGTGATTAATCCAATTTCCTCTTTTACAAGGCTTCCTAATGGTTTACTTATATTGCAACCAAACCTACCAACCATATTTATATATAATTATATTTCCATATTTGACATAAATATATTTATATACATATATATATAATTATACAATTTAAAGGAAAACCAATAATAACCATCTAATTTTGTAAATAGAACAACACACACGAATTACACACATTTATATATATATATATATATCCTGATGTATATTCATACCCATTTATTGAGATACATATATATGTACATATTTATGTGAAACATTGGTCTATTTAAATCTATAAACTTCCTATTATGTTCAAGTATGCGGCTGAGACAGTTTGACAAATGAAATCAGAGAGATTAATTTAATTTACTACACTTTTGCAAGTCTAAAAGTTGCAGCTGTGATGGGTCGCCAATGGTTTCAGGGAGGCTACTTAATTTTGTACAATCCCTCAACTCAAAACGTTGTATCAGTGACAGGTTGCCAAGTATATTAGAAAGTGAATAATGGAATTTGAAGCTATCGCCATCTAATTACATTATCAACATTATTTTCAAGTCCTGCAACCGCGATAGATTGTCAGTAGAATCTACAAGTTATTTAAACCTTTAAACTTCTTGTCATGATCAGGTACGTGGCTGAGAGAGGTTGATAATAAAATCAGAGAGATTATTTAAAACTTTAAACTTCCTGTTATGTTCCGGTGCGACCGCTGAGACAAGTTGCAAAATGAATCAGAGAGTTTATTTAAACCTTTATACCCTACCATGTTCAAGTGCACTGTTGTGATAGCTTGCAAATAGAATTAGAGATTTTATTTAAATCTATACACCCTACCATGTTCAAGTGCGTCACTGTGATAGATTGATGATGAAATCAAAGAGACTATTTAAACCTTTAAACTTTCCTATTATTTTCATGTGATATAGCTATGACAGATTGCCAACGGATCAGAGAGCTTAATTAAATGTCGCACCAAAGCCATGCATGCAGAGCACGCGAGATTAGTGCGTGAGAGTGGCATATACATCATGCATTGGGGTTTACAAGGAACACAAGAGACTGAGTTGCAAGGATCAAGACCTCATATCGTCTTAAACAATTAATACCCCAAATCAGATATAAATATTTATCACAAACTTTAGCAACATACAAATTTCAGAAAGCTTTCATCAGGAGTCAACAAGGGTAGAAAAAGTACATCCAGGGATGAACACAACACAACAACAACAACCCAATTAAAGTAGCTATAAATCAAGGCAAGGAAACCGATTAGAGTCCTTCAACAAATGGAATCATCCATAACTGAAACATAATAGATACCAAGCTTGAGTGATTGGTTGGATATAGCCTACGCCAGATGGTCATAAAGAAACTGGTTACACAAGATAGAACGAAGAGGACATGCTCTGTGCGTCAAAAGGTAGGACAGAGGAATTACCCATAGTGGCATCGTTCTTGCAAAGGAACCACAGAGAACGCCAAAAGAGACTAACACTATCGAATTTCACACAATAAGCAGCCACTATTTTTTTCTTTTTTTTTTTTTTTTTTTTTTTTTTTATCATCAAGCATCAGAATGATATAGTCAAAGTATAACAGACATACCTCATTTGTGCTTCAGGTATTTCGAGGATGAGCTATAGTTCCCAAGATTTTCAAATTCGTTTCATGCAAGGCAGATCCCCACTAGGTAGATCGCACGATTTGTAGACACGAAGCTCTTTTCCATTTCACCGATGCCATTGGCTTCAATACCGAATATAACATATGGCTATAACTTCTCCAACACATAAAGGCCAAGAAAACGTCGACCATTATCAAGTGCTAGTTTTGATATCCATCCAGTGAGAAGATCAAGGCACATATCAATGGTAGCATGACAGCCATCGGACTCAAACAATATTGTTATTTCCAAGTAGACACAGTGCCCCCCGCGTGCCCCCTCTTTCTTACCACTCTAAAATATTTAGCAGGGTTTCCTCCTTTCTTCTCCCCCCAAAAGAAAAAGTCAATTCCAATCAATCAGAAAACTTCACCCAATCAACAAGTTTCCTTTTTTTTCTTCTTTAGTTTGCAGTTATGCATATTCTATATACAACATATTTCTATCTTTTCTAAGTGCTTTTACAATCCATATAGAAATCTTATCTCTTTTAATTTACTTTATTCAAATAATTATTTCTCGAATTTGACAAGTTTCTCATTAGAATTATGTTTGAAGCCTTGCATGGATTTCTTTTTATCTTTTTCTTTTCTTTATTATTTTCTTTCCAGCTTTTCTTGTTTTAAAACACTTCAGTTTTAAAATCTTATCCTTTTTATCTATTATCGCTTTGATTTAACTGTAGTTTCAAAACTTATCTTCTCAAAATGATAAATTACCAAATAAAAATATAATTCCGAACAAAACTTGTATCTAAATAATTTACTCTAACTATTTATTAGTGAATTTTTTTTTTATTATTATTATTATATTATTGTTTTAATTTTAATTTTATTTAAATTACCTCATTTAATTAATTAATTAAATTAATCAAAGCTAGACAATATTAACTAAATCACATAATTCCGAAAGAACTAAAGTCACAAAACTGCCAAGGAACCTCAAAACAACCAGTCATACTTACACCAATAGACACTTTCTTAGTGTCACTCTAACAAACAAAAATGACATGACTACCCAATAAACACCTTACTAGAATGCCAACGATGATCAAAACAGAGGGCACTACATACCATGTGTAATGGTCCACCATGCAACCCTAGAGGAAGTTGCAATTCACTACTTAAACGTACCAATTTTTATTTTATTTTTGTTTAAGTAAAACTAACATGTAATATGAATACACATTGCCAACAACCTCTAAGTCCATGAGACAAAGATTACCTTAAAACCCAAACAACAATTACCATCAATTGAAACCAAAGCATTAATCATTTACAGAATTAAGATTACATACATCCCATACAAGATAAACTACAACAAGGATAAAAAAAATACCTCAAGATTCCAACTAACAACATCTAAACAATATGATTACAACACTCATTCCCCGTATGAGGTAAATCCAATAAGCATAATTACAAATTACAAATTCCACCTCGATAAAAATTGAGGGGTAAAAGAATATAAGCACAACTAAAAAGAACAAAGCCAGAAAAGCAACTGGATCCAATGAGCTCTCCAACATGAAATTCTCGTCCACACGAGCACGAGCAAAACCCAATGGAGAAAGGTGCACTTTCCACCCAACCAAGTGAAACCAAAAGGCTCACCCCCCATGCTAGGAGATAGTAACAAGGATTTCCTAGACAAGACCATCTACCACTAGACACAGGCTAACACATAAACCGAACTGAATCAACAACAAAATCCACATCACTTAACACAATGGTTACAATGCTTCCAGAGTACAAAATCTTGTACAATCACTGTACAAAATAAACCAATGGTACAACACCATACCGACTGCTGTCATAGGAGGAGTGTCATCGCAAAGGCTGCATTGGTTATCCAATGGTGTTCTTCCTAGGTCCCGGCCCCCTTCTAGGGATATCCTGATAACCTCTCACGAACCCGGCACCATATGCACACTAGAGCGGAATCGGTTATCTTTCGAGGAGACAAGATAACGATCTTGCCATTCCAGGCCTTCCTGACTCATCTCAAGTCTCGTACAAGCCCTTGAGCCAATGAGTGAAGCTAAATTATCTTATTAATGTTCAAAGCTACTCTATCCCTATTATAAGTTATTTTAATTTTCACTTAATTAACTGACTCTCACACGAGTTATCCTGGAACCACTTTGGGCCCGGCGCTCATTGAAAGCCACTCCCCTATCGACAACACATAACTCAACCACATGCCAAGGGTAGACAATGCACTAACACTTATCACAAAATAATCAAACACCTCAACAGGTAACACATCACTACGGATGCCCAAACTGAAACCAAAGCATGCACTACCCAAGGCTAACACCAGGTTGACTAACATAACGAGACCCACATAATGAACTGATAACCTGACTCAACCATGAATCACAAGGTCACACAACCCGTTCAAAGAACCAGGTTTCCACTTAAGCTTAACTCACACACAATCCAAGATAGACAAAGAAAATCACAAGAGACATAACATCATCTCAAGAAAACACTACTGGAAGACTTACATGATCAACAAGACAATTACGAATTAACAACGCAATCAAAGAGTCCCTAGCCTCAAGGTACAAAACCCAAAACAACCAAGGTACACCCACAATCAAACAATATTGCCCATTTCGAGAATAAATGAAAACACCACTAGGAAACATTCTAAGCAATTAAACAGGCTAATATTAGGATTTCTTAAATCCAAGCCACGCGATGACACATTGCATGAAGTCAATTTAAATAAATACCATTATTTGCACATAATTAAAGGTCAATCAATCACGTGAAGAAATTTAAAACTCAATATTTAAATTCGATTTGCCGTATCATACTCGATGATTAAGAAAAAAAATCGATCTTATAAATAAATCCATTATTCAAATTCAATTTTTGCCCTTATTTATAAATAAAATCACCAACTTAACATGATTATACTAAAACATAATCATTTATTAAATGAATATTTATTTCATTTTATTTCTTAAACTTCCATTTAAATTCCAAAACATCATCTAAAATAAACCCCATTATTTAAAATATATAATAAAATATATTATATACCATATAATATATATATATTATATTTTTAAATAATAAAATAAATTAAAAAATTCAAATAAAATATATATTATATATATTATACATAGTATAATATTTATATATCATAATATATATAATATATATACATTATATTAATATAATATATAATAAAAAAAAAAGCGAAGTCACGAATTAGGGCACGCCGGCCGCCGACCTCCTTATGAGGAGGGGCGTGGCCCTGGCCGCGCTGGCCTCCCTTGTGGGAGGTGGCGCTACCGTTGGCAGCGCCTTCCCCACATACTATGGGGAGCGCTCCCTCCAGCAGCGACCTCCACAGGGTCGGCCGGGGTAGCCATGGCTACCGCCGCCCTCCCCAAACATTTTATAGTAATTTTTTTTTTAATTCATTTCCTAGGTAAAACGCGAAAACGGAAATATCACAACCCTGTTCTGCGTTTTCTAAACCAGAATATAAAAAGCATAAACATGAATATATATATTTATATATATGATATATATATATATATAAAATCCCACAACCCTTTATATACATATTATGTGTATATATATAAACAAACTATTTCCAATAACTAGGTATAATAGGGAAAATTATTTCTATAGAATGAAATTAAAGAAAAACTTCAAACACAAGTTTCATGAACACATTTTCTCAAATTATACAACTTCAAACAAAGATTTCTCTTCAAGATCTTTCTGGGTTCTTCTTTCATTTTCTATTGTTAGATTTTTGTTCTTTTATTTTCTTTTCTCTCATGATTTCAAGAGGTTTCAGATTGGTTTTCTACACTTCCATTCAAATTGAAACAAAGATTTAAAAGCTTCAACACATAACTAGAAGAAAACCTGAATCTAGAAACTTGGAGAAAAAAATGATGAGGGATCCTTTGATGCTTCCATTCTTTGACAATATCCTCCCAAGATCTTCATTTTCAAACCAAGAATCCTTCCAAAAATCCAAAAGCCCTCTTTTGTAACCAATTTTCCCATAAGAAAAATTGAAAGAAAAACCCTAAATGAAATATATTCTTTTTCCAAAATTCCCAAATTCCAAATTCAAATCCAACTTCTAATTCAAATTCAAATACAAATTCCAATTTCAAATTCAAATTCTAATTAAATTCAAATTCAATTGCAAACTCAATTTCAAATTCAACTCTTCACAAATATCTTTCCCCAAAATAGTCAACTATTTCTTAAAATATCTTTTCTGCCCCAAAGTCATTGCATTTGAAAACATTTGAATTTTTTTAATAACTTAAAACAATTTCCAATTCCAAATTGAATTCAATACACTTTAACATTTTCTTTTCAACAAAAGAATTAAATCTTTTAACACTTTTAATTCAAGGAATAACTTAATCAATTCCACACAACTAATTTAATTAATCAATAAAATAAATCTAATCCAAGATTAGATTATTATTTTTTTAATTAAATTAAACTAATTAATAAAGTAAATGACATTCCTAGCATTACAACCAAATGCAAGCCATTAAAACTTGAATTTAAATAAGGACCACGGTGACATGGGCAACAAAACCACCAACCCGACTACAACCCGACGACACACTGTGACTAGGGTGCTGACTTGACATGGAAAACCTAGCTACTATCTCCCAATCAAATTTCGTAGGACAAGGGACATGCTCAGACCTATGGAACTAGGTGGTGTCAATGTCCTGTACCTGCATCTTGCAACCACACGAGAGTCGAACATGCATATAACATAATAATAAAACACACTATGAAGAGGAAATCGTGGAATCATAGGGCGCTCGCATGCGAGTGATGTGATCTCATCCCCTTCACCAATACAGTATTACTAACTGACAAAGCTAACATCATTAACATAATCAAATTATAAAGCATCACTAATTCAAGTGTTAACCGGAATGAAGCATAACATAAGAAACATTGTCTGATCAACGGAGTACAAAATGGAGGGGTGTTACACCTAAATCTACTTTCGCAGGCTTGAGGTCCCTGGTTTTTAGTCTCTGTATTCCATGTTTGGTTGTCATATCTTCATTTGTTATTGAGGTAATGTAAATTACATGACTTGCCAACTTGTAGGGTTTTGATGCATGAATGAGAAAATTGTCTTCAAACTTCTTCCAATCCTCTTTAGATATGTAACCTGCACTCATGAAAGGAGGGGAAGGGTTGCGCCATATAGGGGCTTGCCTCAATCAAACCCCATGTTGGTATTTCTACCTCCACAATGGCAACATTGATGTTAAAAGAGAGCTTATCCTTTCGAGGGATAGAGGATAAATGATAAAAAAATTATGAATTGAAACTTTACTGTGTAACTGACCACTCAGATCTGATCTCCTTGATGGACTGAAGTCTCACTCATCACCTTTGAGGCTCAATTATTGCTTGGATTGATTTCATTTGAAGAGCTACAAGTTTTAGTGCTCCAAAATGAAATGCATGCAAAAAATAAACAAAACTCACTTAAAAGTTTACATGATGCTTGGATGACAAAATACAACAATAATTCTACAAATTTTACTCTTGACTACCCTTGAATGATTTTTGGAAGTATTTACCTCAATAATTTATCCTTATTGAAATGATAAAAATGACTTACATTTATATGTAGTTATCCTAATTTCCCAAAAATTAAATCCTGATAGTTAACATTTAAAATTTTAATTTCAAATAATAAATTAACAACACCCACATAATTAATTTTGGAGCCAAAAAGGGAAATCAAGGGTGCCCTATGTCATATATTAGATTTTTCTTTTTAGGAATCTAAAGTGTTAGGGGAAAAATATTAAATGCCTACTTTGATTTCCCATGTTTGATATTTTGATAAATGTTTCACAACGGGTTATTATTCATAAATCTAGGATATTAGGTGCATGATTAGATCCAATCACTTAGGGGGGAGAAAAACCTAGTGTGAAATTGTCAAGGGTGATAATTTATGACTCTACATTATTGATGCTACATGACCATATTTTGACACTACGTATATACACGAGGTCAAAACCTTGAACCTTAGTTAGGCTATTGCATATATTGAATTTGAGCCCTTTTCTTTCACTTTGCAGGTCAGGGTATCCAATATTTGGCATCCCAAGAAACCTTTGATAACCATTTGGATAAAGGCACTCAAATAAAAATCCAAATTGTATTGGCTTAAGGTTAGGGACAAACTTTCCATAGATTTTGTCAAATCTCTCAGAGCACATCATAATTTACATGTTATCAAATAGATAAAATATAGGAAGAACTTTCTTAAAGAGCTACCTAATATTCTTCAATATTTTGTCAAACATCATGAGAAAGTTTTTATAGCTCAATAAAATTATCCTAAATATGACCTCACTTTACAAGAGTGCCTCAAGGTTGTTCCCTATCATCTTTCCTCCACTCAACAATCCTTTTGTGATCAATTTCTCTTCATTCCTAACCTTATAGAAGCTATCCATACCATGGCCAATGACAAGGCTCCTGGTTGTGATGGCTTCCCTTTTGAATTTTATAAGGCCCTTTGGGATTTTTTAGGTGATAACCTAAATGAATATATCTTGAAGCTTTTCACTCCAAATCATTTGTAAATATTATCAATAAAGGGAATTTAAATTCATACATAAATTTCAAGACCCAAAAGATATTCATAATTGGAGGCCCATCACCTTGCTCAATGTGTCTTATAAGATCTAGCTCTTAAGTTAAGCCATCTCCACAGTTAAATTTTGAGGCCTAAGCAAATTGATTTATCAAATCCAAGTATATTTTAGATAATATAATTGTAGTTTGGGAAGGTATCGTATGGGCTAGGTGTTCCCATCAAAAGGCTTTGTTACTCAAAATTAAATTTTCTAAGGCCTAGGACAACATTGAATATCCTTTTAAATATCCTATCCATGTTACAAGCTTAAGGATTTGAGCCTTAGTTCATTTAATTTTCTACTATGTTATTTTTAAATTCCTCAACTTGCATTACTATCAATGCCCAACACTTTAGTACCTTTAAGATTTTTACGTCCATTTTACAAGGTTTTCCTTTGGCTCCAATTACTTATGTGCTTTCCATTAAGGGGTGATGTCTATATGAAAAATAGATTCTCTTTTGTTTCAATTATTTTCCAACTTGTGGAAGAGGCTAATGAGAAGATTTCTTCCTAAAATGGATCAATTTTTTCTTTCTTAAGCTGATGGAGGCACACCTTATTTTTTCCTTAGATTGTTGAGGGAAAATGAGGTGACTTTACATTGAAGAATAGTTTTGTTGAGAAGATTTTCTCTTCTCCCAATGCCTCTTCTTACAAAATTTTGATGTTTCCTCTTTCACAGGCTTCGAATTTGATGGTCACCCCTACATGTCATATGAAAAATTTATGATTATATTTTCATTTAAATTCCTTTCACTTGACATTTTAGGAAAAATATAAATTGTCAAAAAAAATTAAAGAGCATTGATCAGAGAGGCCACAATATCTTTCACTTTCCAAATTTTAGAAATGATAGCTCGAGCATCTCTTAAAGAGCTAAAAATGAAATTCTAAAGCTACCCAAGAGAAGAAAAGAAAATAGGTCTATAATATTTTTTTTTCTCTATGAGACTAGATCAGTACAACATATAGAGTATAATGAGATGCATAGAGAAATGCAGTTATTATATTGTGGAGAAATTTGAGTTTTGAAACCAATATTTTTTTACTTAGATTTCAATAATAGAAATAGGTCTCAAATTTAATTTATGAGAAATTATATCAAATGTATTTGATTAATGGAAAAAAACTATAATATTTTAAATTACTTGAAGGAGCACAAAGACGACTAAAGTGTAGACAAAACACACCTATGTACATACAAAATCACATAAAAACATACATAGCAACATACACAACTGTAGACACTTAAAAACATCTCAATGGATCACATTGGCTAACTAACATCATTTCATCCTAAAACCCATCCTCTTTTCACTTAATTAATTGAATTAGCCTAGCTAATTAATTAATGGCATTATTTTCACTTATTAACCTAATTTATCAAATCAGGTTAATTCACCCCCTTTCATGCTAATACTTTGGCCTATTAAATAAAATAAATCAAACTATTTAATTCAAATCCCTAAATCTTCTTATTTAATTAAATAACCCTAAGTTATTTAATTAAATGTCATTCCACCTTTCCCCCATTCACTAAATAATTTTATAATTTAATGAATATAATCTAATTCTTCTAATTCCCCTAATTGCATAATTAACATTGTTTAATTATAAATTAAATCTAATCCCCCCACTTGTAAGGAAATATTCCAAAAGAATATTCCTCCTTTGCACATTCCTACAATAGGGGAATATTCCCAAAGAATATTCCTTTGTACAATTAAATTTAATTTTAATTAACTAAATTTCCTTTTTTCCTCACCCATGAAAATATTCTCTCTCCTCACTCATTTGAAAAGGGGAATATTCCTTTTTCTCAACAAACTTACTTAGCTTCTTGAGCAAGTTAACTTGTGACCTCTTGTACAAGTTAACTTGTGACCTCTTGAACAAGTTGAAAGTGTGTTTATTTGAGGGAATGTGAACCCTTGATTAAATATCATCTTGTATTCTCACCTGTTGATGAGAATCCATGATCCATGCCTCTTCTTTCTTTCATCATTGACCATTGATTAGATTTTTCAATCTCAACCCTTCATTTCTCATTTGCTTTCCTCTAAATAGAACACTATTTGGAGACAAATGGATCCATCTTTTCAGAGCGAACTTATGCTATTGAAATCACTCACACTCACACTCATACTTTGCACAAATTTAGCATATTTTAGTTTAAATTAGTTGCATAATAGCTTAGCTTCCATTAATGGCTTCCATAATGCATCCATTTAGCTAATTAAGATAACTAGGGTTTGAATGTTTTTAGTTTAAATCCCATTTAGCATTATCTTAGCATTTGTATATCTTCATAATTTAGCATCAAATCATGTTTAATTAGCTTGCATCATGCTCATTTAGATTAAAATAATTTTTTCATACATATCTCAAAATGGTTTTGTCAGTTTTCTTCAATAAAACTAACTAGGGCAAGCTCATTTATCCACAGGATTGGGAAAGGTTGATCGTTCCACATCAATGTGACATCAATCTCACAACATGATAAGTTTTAGATGGATTAGAGTAGACATTTAAACTCTTTCATAGTTTAGAGTGCTTTGTTTTGATAAATGTTTAGTTTAATTTTCATTTGAATGATCTTGTTGAGATTCGACATTAGCGACTTCTTTATGCTTTGATTCTTCATGGATCAAGCATAACATCAACTCATGCTAATCCTTCTGATAGGAATTCTAGCACTAGAAGGAGGGCTAAACTAATCAAATTTAATCAATTTATATCATGAATTTTGTTCTTTCTAACTTTTGCAGAAAACAACGATGCCCAAAACAATTTTAGCGACACACTTTGCTGGGAATCACCATATAGCGATGCTATTGTAATATAAAATAGATATGCATATTTAATATCCCAATGTTGATTAAACGAATGAAGATGCTAATAATTTTTAGAGGTATCAAAGATTTGAAAATGGTGACGCACCTCAAAATGGCGATGCTATTGTGCTCACTATTTTCTTTGCAAAGTGACACCCAAATTCACTAGAGAAATGCTATCATAAACAACAACACCCAACTCTGGTAATGTTGTTGTGCATTTTAGAATAATAGGGTTTTGCAGGTTGGATGATACAAGGTGAAGTGAAGGAGAATTCTCATCTTTTGAGTCTTATAATTGTAACAAGTGTTTGATACTTTTGGGGCAATTATAACCAAATTTCTTATGATTTTCATTTTATGCTCTAGGACCTCACTAATTTTCATTTTGGGTATAAAAAAAATGCTCAAACGGGACTAAAATTAAACCCTCATTTCATTATTGTCTTTTGGGTTTAAATTTAACAAGGCAAGTTAACATTTCATTTGGTGCATAAAATGAATTCATCTTAGCTTTAGAGGTTAGAATGAATGAATGCTTGCTTTGTTGTGACACACTTGTAGTGTTTATCCAATCCCCTTGTGCTTCATGCAATCTTGAGTGAAGAGAAACACTCCAAGTGTACTTTTTTGTTTGTGTGCACTTATAGTTGAATCATAGATTTTTGAACCCAATGGACTCTCTATCTCTTATGACTTGTTTGAAAACGCATTGTGTATTTCTAAAATGAACTAAATGGATGAAATATGTAGAAAAAAAAGAGATGGGTAAGATCAGAGTGCACCTGGAGGAAGAATGATGTCACTGGAATATTTTGGAATGTTTTAGAAACTTCTGTTAATGGCCACTAGGACTAATTTTCCAAGCATGGCGAATCATTCCAACTTCTGCTGAAATCTTCTAGAAACCTGTTTTTGACTACCAGGAATTGAAATCTGACAAAACCTATTTTTAGGCCTACAGGTGGGACTCATTCGCCATGGGTGGAAAATTAGTCCACCTATAGAAATATGGAAAATCAGAGGAAGATTATGTGGAGTTAGATCTATACTTCTGTCTCCTATAGGTCTTTGCTTTTGAAATTGCCAGAATCGGGTCTGAAAATGACTTCTTATTGATATGTTGACTTGAATAATAGGATGATGAATTGGATGACTTTGGAATTCAATATTCAATTATTCTCAAGCTTCCAAAGGACCTAATTCTGCATACAAACAACACAAGAAGAGAGATTGTTGATTGTTAGGGCATGGGTGTTTTCCTTTGGTCAAACCCCGTTTAGGTAATTAAACCAAAATGATGAAATAAATGAATGAAGTATGAAAAATGGAAGGGATTACCTTGAAAATGATGATTGATCTTGGATGTCTACGACAATACATGTAAAATCGGCCCTTGGATGCTTTAGAATGTTAACTTGAAGAATTGTATTGAAGAAACCTCAACTTTCTTGACTTGTAATAGAAGATGGATGATGAATTGATAATGAGAGGTATAATAATGAGATAAGATAAGATAGATAGATAAAAAATGAATATATAAACACTTATTAATAGTCAATTGTGCCCTAGTACCTAATTATACTACATCACAGGCCGACATGAAGTGAAAATAAACTTTAAATTCCACTTTTCCTTGCTCAAGGCTAAAAATGGGGGCCAGATAGGACTCATTCGCCAAGCATGGCGAATGGGTCCCACCTGGATGGGACTCATTTTCCAAGCACAGAAAATGGGTCCCACAGGGGCCATTCTGGCACTTATGAAGCTAAGGAGATAGGAAACAAGGTTTAGATTGCTATCTTGTCAGGTGTTTGATCAATTAAAGCCTCAAGATGTACAATATGGGTGAAATAGGACATGTTAGTGATGATGTAAATTTTGAATAGGGCTTGGGACACATAAATCAATGTGAAAGTGTGATTAAATACACTTTACAACACTAGAATTGGGTCCACATAGCCTAGAAAAACACAAGAAACAATGTGAACGTGTAAATCACATTACAAAACTAATTTTTCATTAAGTTTACATTAAGAATATTTCTAGATTGATGAAATAATGTTATTATAATGTTGAATTTAGGAAGAAATAGGTCTATTAAGTCTAGAAAAGCATGAAAACTTCTTACAAGACTTCACAACACCTTTACAAGATGTCAATAAACACATGTTATTTGATTTACAAGGGTCCAAGACCTAGTGTGGACACATAAAATTCCTCACAACACTAGATTAGGGCCTCATTAAATCCAATCATCATGAAATAATCATATATCAAGCAAAGGGTACAATTTTATACAACACATTAAGCCCCCACTTTAGTGAGAGAAACTTGCTTCCTTACACTAAAGTAGCCATTCAAGAGAGATCCACATGTATGCCAAGCCCCCAAGATACAAGATCATACAAAGGAAAGGAAGAAAAGAAATGAGATGGAAAAGATGTACTCACTCTGGGGCCACGGAAATTTGGGTCATCTGTGGGCTGAGAAGGCCCAAAAAAATAAGAAAAGGAAAAGAGTAACGTATGCTAGTTGGCATGTACTCACAAAACACATAAGTGGCTATGGGGAAAAGTCACACCGCTAGTTGGGCTTCCCACTCAACCATGCTAAAGCTATGCCTGTTCAATAACTTTAACAAGGTGCCACAAAGCAATGAACAAAAGACAAAGTACCATAGTCATGCAAGTTGTGTTATGCAAGGTGGTAAAAATGTAAAATGCAAAAGAATGTAAAAGATGTTCAAAGGGATTTTTCTTAATTTGTGCAATGTCTCATCTTAAGGAACATCATGCCCAATGTCTCCAAGGGAGGAAAAAGTGAAAAAGGTCTCATCTTGTTTCCAAGAGAGGACAAGTGCAGGGTCTCATCCCAAACAACATTGTACCTAATGTTTCCAAGAGAGCATGTCGCAAGAAAGAGAAAATCACACAATGAAATGTAAGTGGTGACGTATGCCCCCACTTTAAAGCAGTTGTGAGCACCCGCACTGTGATTAATTTATTTAAAGTAGACAAAGAGAATAAAGAATACATGAGAGCTTATCCAAAAATCCCTATGACAAGTCATATGTTTCCAAAAAGCTACATCGTGAGAGAAGTATGTCAAATGCGAGCCAATATTAAGACATGTTGTTCACATCTCAAGCTTTCTTTTATATGTATTCATGAAAGGTTAACGACTAGTCCAAGAAGGAAATGACAAGTGAAATATGAGGACAAGGTTGTCTAACCCCTTTCCCCCACTTAGTGTAGGACAAAGCTGAGCCGAATTGGTTGGTGTATGCTAGAGTGAAACTTAAGAACAATTAAAGGGATTAGATGCCCCCACATAGGGAAGCATACCAAACTCTTGAAAGTGTTTGAATTTTATGACTCAAAGACTTACATTCATTAGTGAAATTACCATGAATTATATGGTATGCATGAAATTACCATGAATTATATGGTATGCACAAAATTAAGTCTTGGAATAGCATTTTGTTTGATTAAATTATCATGAAGAAAGTGTGACAAGATATCCTCTTGATTAGGAGGAGAAAATGGTTGTGTAATTGGGATCAAAGATGTATCTTGCGTAGATTTCATACCTACATAATACTCTATAGATTATGATATTTTATCTTCTTCATTATAGAAGGAAACAAAATCTAAGGAATTTGAATCATGAGAGTGTTGCGAGATGATAGTGTGAATTTTGTAATGTTCAAGACTAGGAGCTTGAAAGGATGATGTGGTATTATTTAGGTTGAATGAAGGTAGGAAAAGGGTGATAGGATTGCGAGAATGTCCTATGAGATATGAATGAGATTCATTGATCAAAGGGGATCGAATGGAAACTTGCATATCCTCAACAGGATTGTTGGGATGTATCTCTATATAAGGACAATCAAGAACCACATGTCTTTCATAATCCAATGCCATAATATTCTCTCTAGGAGAAGAGTTCTGAGGAGAATTACAAGTCATATGTGCTTGACAAAGAGGACTTGGTTCTTCTAAAGTAACATCATCACTAATAGGGGAATGATCAATGATGGGAGTATGAGAGGATGGGAACTGAATGTCCATTTTCATTAAGGTTTCATTCTCTTACTCCATATTATCTACCCTACAAGGATAGCATGTAATATGTTCAACTAAGGATAAAATAGCTTCAACACAAGTGGAGGAGGAATAAAGAGAAGTATCACTATGGTTTTCAAATAAATATTCCCATAGGATAGGGACATTAGGGAAGGGAAGAGCAACAATGTCATGATCTAGGATAGATATATCTTCTAATTCCAATCTTTCCTCTTTACATCGAGAAGGCGTATTAGGAGATGGAAAAGGTTGAGTACCATGACTATGAATATTTTGTAAAGTGATGTGGAGAAATGTGTCTATGATTTCATGCTCATGTTGTGTAAAGATTATCCTAAGGGGAATAAGGAAATAGATCATCAATACTTTCAAGGCTTGTGCCTTCTTGCATCTCAATACCTTTATCACAAATAAGAGAGGTGTTGGGAGAAGAACAAGTATGTGTGTTATGATTGTCAACATTACCACTCTCACCAATGGGTAATGTAATATTAAGGATTGAATTAATGGATTTTTTCTTAAAGTCCCTAGTATGGTATTTGAAAGGAAACTTAGAAAAGGGAGTATTAGGCGTGTTAAATCCATGTTTTATCAAATCAAGAGCACATCTTGTGAAATAAAGCATAGTGAAATGAAATAAAGTTCAAGGAAATGCAATGTTCGGTATATGAAATGTGGTGAGTGCAAGAAGGTGAAATAAATCAATGCATGAAATGAGCTAATTGAACCAAGATTTAAAAAAATGCATGCTATAGAAAGATAACTAACTGATATATACAATTTAAGGCACCAATCAAAAGCCTAAAAACCAATTTTTGAGATCTAGAAAATGTTGTTTCAAGTGCCAGAAGGGACTAATTCTCCCAAGGTGGTGAATGAGTCCCAATATTGACCTTTTTCAAAATTTTCAGAAATCTATGACTGATTTTAATGAATTGTGAGAGCCAATATGTAGAACTGAATGAAAAATGCAGATTTATAGAAAATCTAAATGAATTTAGATGCAAGAAATGCAATATAAATGCACTTTTTTTGAATGCAAATTTTAAAGTCTAGCATGCAAACTAATGAAAATCCTAATACAAAATGAATGCAAGGATAGAGATATGACAAAAGACAACAAATTAGAAAGTAAAAGTATTCAGAAAGTCGGGTTCACCAAAATGAATAGTAGATTTTTGGACCCAATGGGCTCTCTAACTCTTATAAGGTTTTTCACCCAAAAGGAGAGATTAAATCCAAAAACGCTAACTAGTTCATTCAAAGTAGGGATATGTGTGTGAAATAGAGTGATCTAAGTGTTGCTAAATTATGAAATTGATCAAACATACATGTGAAATCTAAGAATTATGACTTGTTTGAAAACACATTATGTATTGCTAAAATGAACTAAATGGATGAAATATGCAAAACATAAATAGATGGGTAAGATCATAGTGCACCTGGAAGTAGAATGATGTCACTGGAATATTTTGGAATGTTTTACAAACTTCTATTAATGGCCACTGGGACTCATTCACCAAGCATGGCGAACCAATCCTCCTTCTACTGAAATCATTCAGAAACCTGTTTCTGACTGCCAGGAGCTAAAATATGACAAAACCTGTTTTTAGGCCTATAGGTGGGAATAATTCACCATGGGTGGTGAATAAGTCCACCTATAGAAATTTGGAAAATTAGAGGAAGATTTTGTGGAGTTAGATCTGCACTTCCTCCTCTTACATGTCTCCGCTTCTGAAATTGCCAAAATCGGGTCTGAAAATGACTTCTTATTGATATGTTGACTTGAATAATATGAGGATGACTTGGATGACTTTGGAATGCAATATTCAATGATTCTCAAGCTTTCAAAGGAAATAAATTTTCATACAAACAACAAAAGAAGAGATATTATTGATTATTAGGGCATGGGTGTTTGCCTTGGTCAAACTTCGTTTAGGTAATTAAACCAAAATGATGAAATAAAGGAATGAAGTATGAAAAATGGAAGTGATTACCTTGCAAATGATGATTGATCTTGGATGTCTGCAACAATACATGTAAAATCAGCCCTTGGATGCTTTAGAATGCTAAGTTGAAGACTTCTATTGAAGAAACCTCAACTTGCTTGACTTGTAATAGAAAATGGATGATGAATTCATAATGAGAGGTATAAAAATGAGATAAGACAAGATAGATAGATATAAAATGAAGATAGAAACACTTATTTATAGTCAATTATGCCCTATTACTTGATTATACTACATCATAGGCTGACATGAAGTGAAAATAAACTTTAAATTTCACTTTATCCCGCTCAAGGGTCAAAATGGGCCCCAGATAGAACTCATTCACCAGGCATGGAAAATGGGTCCCACTTGGATGAGACTCATTCACCAATCATGGAGAATGGGTCCCACAGGGGCCATTTCGACACTTATGAAGCTAAGGAGATATTAAACAAGGTTTAAATTGCTATCTTGTCGAGTGTTTGATCAATTAAAGCCTCAAGATGTACAATATGGGTGAAATAGGACATGTTAGTGACGATGTAAATGTTGAATAGGGCTTGGGACACATAAATCAATGTGAAAGTGTGATTAAATACTCTTTACAACACTAGAATTGGGTCCACATAGCCTAGAAAAACACAAGAAACAATGTGAATGTGTAAATCACATTACAACACTAGTTTTTCATTAAGTTTACATTAAGAATCTTTCTAGATTGATGAAACAATGTTATTATAATGTTGAATTTAGGAAGAAATAGGTCTATTAAGTCTAGAAAAGCATGAAAGCTTCTTACAAGATGTCAATAAACACATGTTATTTGATTTACATGGGTCAAATACCTAGTGTGGACACATAAAATTTGTCACAACACTAGATTAGGGCCTCATTAAGTCCAATTATCATGAAATAATCCCATGTCAAGCAAAGGGTACAATTTTCTACGGCACAATAGTACATATCCAATCCCCTTGTAGTTTGTGCAATCTTGGGTGAAGAAAAATACTTATGTACACCTTTATGCTTTGTGTCAACCTTAAGAGAGGATTTACTATGAGGCACACCCTGCAATAGGAAACTCATAGGCAAGTTCTTGCAAGAATGTTTACTGATAGACTATATTAAAGGTTGGGAAATCTTTAGAAAGTACCTTCTATCCTAGACTATATAAGATACTACACCTAGTACCATGCCTTAATTGGAACGAGAAATATAGTAAGAGCCTTAAGTGGCAAAGTAGTTGTGTATATGGATAGGTGTTCTTGGTTTGTTACTAAGAACCAAATTGTTTAGTTACCAAAAATCCTTAATTCTTGTTGATGAAAGAATGACCATTCTAAATCCACCCCTCATTTGTACTATTCATTGTTGAAAAAGAAAAATCCTTAGCATCTTAGGATCTTCAAGATTTTGAGATTTGGTGGTCCTGAGAAGTGTGTGTCGTGGAGGGGAGCCAATGTTGCCAAAACTCTAATTGTTCGCATTGTCTTAGTGTTTGGAGAAATCCAAGCGGGGACTCAACAAGTATGGCCATTTCAACCTAGGATTGTAAATGCTTGTGAGTCAATTTAATACTTTGCTTGGTTCCAAAATAGTTCAAAACAAACATTCACTATCTTTTCAAAATTTGAAACCCTTTGGTCTAAGTATGGATACTTCTTGAAATAGCATTGATATTAATGCTTGTCCTAGGGATTTCTATCCTTAGAGATTTATAAATATATTGGTTTACATCTCAATCCATATTTTCCAAAGCGAACATAAGCAACTATGCCTTGAATTTCATCCTTTTCACAAAATGGACGTTGTGAAATTTATGATGTTTTTGACATAGACAATTTGTTGGAAAACTTAATCAAAGACAAGTGTTTGTGGTAAAAATAAACTCACTTAAGTAAGATAAATTGACAAAATTGAACCCCACATGACCATTTGGTGTCTGATCACTCCAATCGAACAACTTGACCTTACACTCACTACCATACAAGGAAAACATTGTAACACATTGAGTCCAAATTCTATTGTCAAAATCATTGGGTCCTGATAGCACCTTTTTAAAAATTGCTTTCATTTAATTTCTAGTTTTGTGAAATTTACATTTTCATTCATCTCTCTAGGCTTAGGGTTTTCTGTTACCTATAACCCTTCCTAAATAATCCCTAAGATTTCATCCTTTCCAACATTCTATTTCATTGTTGACCTTTTATAGCGTGTTCTCGGTTGCATAAGTTGTGACTTATGTAGTCAAAATCCATTATTTTATTGGCCCCGTATTCCTATTGATCAAATTCGACACTTGTGATCATATTTAAATTATTGCTTTATTTGAAATCGGGATTGACGTCTTCCACACTAAGTATAAGCTCGAGTTTTAAAATTATATTGCCTAAGGTTTTAACCGTAAATGTTATGTCCTTAGCCATCGTCTGCTTAGTAGTGGTCTCTTCTTAAAACTAAAATTTGTGGCATGTGTAGATATGAGATTCTATGTTGACCATTGGATCATCGTGAATGAATCTCAACCACTCCTCATTTCTCCGTTTCATTTTATTCCTCAATGAAATAATCACACGGGCTAGTGGGCACAAACCACATGTCTTCTACATTGGTGAGCCCAGGCACATTTGACTAATCTATGAGCAATATTGAAATATCATCGATGGTTGAAATTAGGTGATGTGGTTTCATCTCAGTTTTTCCCCGCTATCTTGTTTGTTCCAAGTCTTGCAATTAAGAAATATCATGGGCTAACAGGTGGATTGAAGGGTGGGTGCATGAAGTTGGGTTACACTTTTGTGGCCAACTCCAAAAAAAATTTGAAGCTGACATAACGCAAGCGCATTATAACGCACTCACATTATGTCATTTTAAAAGAAAAAAAAGTGAAAGTGATTCATTTTCTGTTGTTTGTTTTTCTGCTTTGCTCACAGCCAAAAACCCTAGTTTTTTCACTCACGTTCTAGGAGGAGGCATTCTACAAAA
>VDFB02283487.1:25671-45779 GCA_007258455.2 Sequoia sempervirens | reverse complement strand
GAAATGGGGTCTCCCAATGATTTAAATCACCAAGAGACCCCATTTCTTGGACCCATTTTTTCAAATAGGCCACTACATGGCCAATTTCACTGAATTGGCAAGCTAGTCAGTGAAATTGGCATCCTAAATTGGCCTGTTTGAAAAAAAATTCACCTAGAGACCCCATTTCTTAGATTGGTTTTTTCAAGCAAGCCAAGTTAGGATGCCAATTCTTGGATCCTCAACCCACAATTCTCAACCCTCATCCCTTAATCGCTCAACCCTCTACCCTTAAACCCTTAACCATCAACCCCTATACCCCCTACCCTATACATTGGACCCTCAACCCTAATCCTTCAACCATATACTCTCTCCCACCCTCTCTCCCACTCTTCCACCCTCTCCCACCCTCTCTCATGCTCTCTGACTCTCTTTGAATCTCTCCCACACTCTCCCACCCTCTCCTACCCTCTCATCCTCTCCCACCTCTCCCACTCTCTCCCACTCTCTCCCACCCTCTCCCATGCTGTCTAACTCTCTCCCACTCTCTCCCACACTCTCCCACCCTCTCCCTCCCTCTCCCACTGTCAAATAACTCTCTTCCACCCTCTTCCACTCTCTCCAACTCTCACTAGTAGAATTTGACAAATAAATTACTACGTGACTAAAAATTTTAGTCATGTGACTAACACTAGTAGAATTTGGTAAATAAATGACTAATTTGGTCATTTATAAGTGACTAATTTGGTCATTAGGTAAAATCACAACTAAATGACTATTACTCCTCTATTATTTTTTCTTTCAAATTTGATCATAACCCATAGGGTTTAAGTCCCCCTCATGGGACCCCTACCTAAGTGGGCCATTTGGCCACATAGGTTTGCTTGGTGCACCAAAAATACCTATTGCATGGAAAGCATTGTCTCTTGTTGCAGTCTTAAGGCCTTCAAATTGAAAAAGTGGGTGGTATTATATAATATAATATATTATACTACAATAGAATATAATATAAAATATTATGATATAATATGATATTATATAATATATTATATTATAATATGATAGTTATATAATATAATATAGTTATAATATGATATATTATATAATATAATATATTACAATACAATATTATATAATATTCTTTAATTGTTTTAAATTAAAACAATAATAATAATAAAAAATTACAATAAATTTTTTACTTCCCCCTTCTTTTTCATTTTCCCTCCCTAAATATTCGACATGCATTTTGACATGCATTTTTCCTTTTTATGAAACTTCAAATAGGGGAGGGAAAAATTACATCACAAAATATGAAATGGAAAGCACGCGGGTGTGAATTGTATGGTAATTTCTTCAACATCCTACAACGTCATGGGACTCTTATTGAAGCTGCTTACAAGTAAAACTCAAATTCATTCTCTGTGTTTTCCAAATTAGATTTGTATGGATCTCCATTATAAATTTTTGATTGTGATATTTATCCTAATTGAATTTGACTGTAATTTTCAACTAACCTTAGTCATTCTTGTGTATGATTTGGTTTACTAATTCTGGGTGTCCAAAAAACTTTAGGCTAATCATAATACTTTTATTTCTTGCCCTCTCTCCAAGAATTTGATGATTTTTTTTTGAATCTGTGTTTAGTTGTGTGTTTTCTAGAGTTGTAGTCCTCGCAATATTTTTAAATTTCTGCATTGATTTAATGGATTCTAATTGAAATTTTGGATGAGGTGGTTAGACCCTTTTCCAGTAAAATCTTCATGGAGTGGACCATGAATCAGTTATCCATTACCACCATGAAATTTATAGAGATTTAGATTCTTGACACTAGCCACAAGTTGTAAGAGGGCACAAACCTTGATAAATTTTCTTTCTCTTGAAAATAATTTTGAGTCGGTAAGATATAGGATCAAATGCTAACCTACATTTATTAGAATGCCCGAGTCCAAATCTAGGTTACAGAGGAAATTCCAGACTGGGGAGAGATGGACTAGTCAATTGAGGCCAAGCGATCTGGGTGATTCAGGTTTTGCATCCAATGTAGGAGGAATCATTACATCCCTGCAAATAGTAAATGCGTAATAGTCTTGTGTCTATGTGCACAGAAAGAGCATTTGTAGATTCAAAAGAATGGTTGCTTGTGGGCGCATTTTAGGCTTCGATACAAAATTAAAGTTTCAGACTCACTTAGAATAATCATATTGCTCATTACTTGGTAATTCTATTAACTCTCAAAGTCTACCACTTTTTAGAATGCCTAAACAACAAGAAAATAGAGTAATAATTCTCATCAAAAGATCTACAAGGGATTTGAAAAGGTTTGAAAATAATTTTAGGAGATTTTTAAAACATAAATATCACAAATGACCAGCTTCTTATCTCACCACCCAAAAAACATAGAACAGAGAGGAAAATCAGAGAAATTAATGTTTTGTAGCCAATATGGGTATTTAGCTAATTGCATTCATTAAATAAGAAAACATAAGAAGAGAACTTTTCGGTCAATAGATCCTACTGAGTATGCATTTTGAAATGGCATCCACACAACTAGAGAAAACTAAATGAAAAGAAAGGATCCTCTCAAGTTTGAACAACCAAAGCAAAACATCCAAAACAAGGTAACTCAATAAACAATTTCCTCTATTAATTTAGATCTATTTCATCATGCAAAATTATGACTAACAACAACCACCAAAATCTAAGTTAGGAGACCCATGGGAAGATTAGTTTCAACTTTCTTCTTTCAATACTCTATTACTCTAAAAATCTATAAATTTAAAAATATCTTGGCTTTGAAATGATCTTTGGTTGCAGTTCTGTGAGTAAAAGCTTAAATGAGATAGAATCACTATAAGAAAATGGCTATATATAGAGGCTTAGGAATGCAGAAAAACAAATGGGTCCATTAGAATGGTTACTAGTAAAAAGGATCAAATTGCAACCATAAAGCAATTACTTATAGTCGAATCACTTCCTCTTCTTGTTGGAAAAATAAGGAGTTTGAATGCCATCATAGCTTTTGCATGGCTGAATATTCTAAAAAGTTTGCTTTCAAATTAATTTCTAGCTGTGAAAATTGGCATGTGGGGAATGAACATTGAACAATTTCTTCATCAACAATGTGGGGAACTTTATTAAGTAGATTAATCTCCTTAATTATAGTTCTACTCCATTCTTTAATTATAATCTGTCGCATTACCTTCTTAATGGAAATAATCTAGAGATTTAGTAGGTTTTTTCATTGTATCAGGCATTGTAATTATCCTGTATTTGATGCAAATGCTGTAAAATTATTTTCTAGAAAGCATAATAGTTAGTAGTATAAAGGAACAGAGTTAGTATGCTTCATGTATGTGGTCTGAAGTCATCAAGCAATTTCAAGTTAATTTTTAAAATATGTTGGATATCATCTTGAAGGCATTGCTTCTATGTGAAAGCACTCACTTATGAGGATTGTCTTCAAATTTTAACTATACATTCCATACTAGAATAAGAAAAAATGATTCCAGAAAGCTAATTTAATCTGTTTTTTATTTAGGAAGCCACAACAAACAATATGTTTGAAGAAATCAGTAAGGTTTTGTCATAGTAGATTCAAATCCAACTTAATTTTTTAGGGGGAAAAATGTATTTTATTACTCTCTTTTTTTGCTTTTCACAGGGCTATCTCATGGTGAAACATTCCCAGAAACAAATTGATGAATTTTAACAAATGTTTTGTGTAGATTCACCATTAAATTTTTTATCATTTAAGTTGCTATAGGTGGTTGTGAGATCATCATACATATTGTTAAGATTGGTGATAATGTTATTATATAAATGTAAAACATAATATAAGCCTTTTGTTATTACACAAATGCTTCATATTGCCATAAATGCTTTCATTAAGTTTGATTGTATTTTCATGGTATTATTAATGAGGCTGCACTTTTAAAAATAACAATTAAGATGGTATGGGTTAGCTTGGGCTCTAAAAATAGAATTTTAAGAAGCTCAACTTGTGAGATTGTTAAAGTAAAAATTGTTTTGGCAGTAATCTTGTATTCTATAGTATAAAGCTTCTTCTTGGAATTTGTGCAGTGGCTCCCAAAGATAGATTGTAAAGTATTAAATCCATAGAGAATGAAACAATAGACATGTGAATCTTGCATCTTATAGGGTCATTTAGAAATATTTATTGTTTCAAGATTAGATTCTCTATGGCTTTTTTTGTTATCAGTTTACTAGGCCTGGAGGCTGATGTAATATTAGGGGGGAGTAGACTACAATGAAATTAATATTTGGTGGTTAAATTATGTTGTCCTTCAAAGCTGAGGAATATATTAAGGCAACATACATTATGTGACACAAATATTAATAATTTTATGAAAGGTGCAAATTTTTTGATGCTATTTGACAATCATCCCTAGGACATTTAATTTCAATTTAAGAAATCTTATTAGAATATTTACAAGTTGTAAGGATGAGGCTACCATAGCTTTTGAAAAGGGAATTGATGGGGATAGAAAGAATATTTGAAGCAAAAAATATGTATGCAAGATCCAAGGAATCAGGTGATTGTTGCAAAATCAGGAGAAAAAAATTTGCAATGTAATTGCTAACACCTTGGCTAGCTTTTGATTAAAGTAGACCAACCATGTGTGTACTGCTAATGCATATTGCTCTTGCTTTAAAAAAGCAATGAAGGGGGAGGGTTCAAAATGGTTTGAGTATATATTAAAGAAGATGATTATTTTCTGGATTGGGTTAAAACAAGGAAGCTTCAATGTACTTATATTTTCTTTGGGATTTCATGTTGAACTTTTCATGCTTATGGAAAGGATGTGCTTGGGTAGAATTTTTTTTTTTGAGATGCAGGGGGAGATTTCAAAGAACGGAAGAAAGATCATATCATCCACAAATGTCCCTGGGTCTAGATACAAATACTTTATGATCTAAAAAGTAAATAAACACTAAAACAATGTAAACATAACCAGAGGGAGAAAACACAAAATGGGTCAGCTCCAAGCAATATAATCCAAGTGAAAATAGTTATTAAAGGAAAAGAATGCTCTTAGAAACAAGGAACTTGATCCAAAGTTGAGTAATTGTAGTTGGTTGTTTTCATTTGTAATTCAATTGTAAGGTTTTTATGACCAAGAAGACACTTAAAGAAGACTCAGACACTTACACTTATCCTCCAAAGATGAAGACCAAGACTCAAATATGAGTAAAGATTGATGTTGGCAGGGAAAACAAAGTTGGAGCAAGTTGGTGGAAGCCCAAGCTGTCAACTTTGCCAGGTAGGTTTGGCGATCATCAAACTTGTCTAACATTAGGGTGAGGTTGGTTGGATTGCTGGAATAGGTAATTAGGTTGAGACTATCATGTCCAAGAAGATGTGTTCAACGTATAAGAATAATGATATTGTTTTACGATGTTTATTATTTTATATCATGTGAAGAAGGGACTGTAGTTGGTCTAGGTGCTTGTTTTTCTTTTTGCATCTGCATATTGAGGAATTTCCCATATATTTTTCTAACCAATGCCTTATTTACTTTCCTTTTGTCCATAATAGTCAATGTTGTATTCTTTTCTCTTTTATATATCAAAATGGTGTTGGTTTTTTATTTTTTATTCATTGCATTTGGATGACATGTATTTGAGATATATATCCCTAGTTTATGGATAGTTCTATCTAGCCATTGGGTGTTGTATTTATAATCTTGGAATGATGTTTATCAGGGGAAGAAATCTTATATGAACAATGTTTGCTTGGTTAATTTCCTATTTATCTTGCAGATACGCTCAACTATAGTTTCAACAGCAACAATAGGTCCTGATGAGCCACATGTTGCAAGCACAACATGGCCTAACGATGGATTGATGGAGAAGCAAGGTCTAGAATTTTGGGAGCATGAAATCAAAGGAGTTTATTTGGAAGGATTCTTAATCTCTAAACTTCCATCCCATCCAAAGCTTTATCGAGGCCAACTTTAGAATGGACTCTGATATGTTATTCTCCTGAACAAAGTTCCTCCTAATAGGTAGTTACATTGGGAGGTATTATTTTGAGTAAACATGTAATATTGTATCATTTCATGTAGATCAATGAATCTTTTAAGAATTTTAATTTTTTTTTTAAACAATTGTTGATTTGTGTCATCCCAATGGATTCCAGTAGTAGATAGAATAAAATAGGAACTTTTATTCCTCTTCAAGTTTAGCTTTTTTGTTCACATGAATAAATCTGACAGTTTCTTGTTTTCTTTTATAACTTATGAATGTAATTATCAACACTAGAATTGTAAAATCGTTTAATCTGAGTCTTCCTGCACCAAGAAAATCCTTGAAAGTCTCTGTTCATTTCCTCCATTCAAAACTTATGTTTAACTTAGGTTGCTCCATAGAGTATATAATTGATTGCTGAAGGAATCTATTGCTTAAATCCTAATCTATCAAGTGTTCAATAAGCACTTTATAGGTAGAAAAGTTATCCCTTGTGCATTTTTCTTACTAGTTAATAAAATATTATGATGATATAGTTATATTGTATATGAAGTTATCAGTGATAGTTTTGAAGAGTTACATGGAAAATTTTTTATGAGAGGTTGTGATTGATCTTCTGTTGTATAAAAGTGACCTCTTGATATCAACAAAATCATCACGTGCATGCAGTGTTATATTCTTCTATCTGCTGCACATTATTGTTGTCTTGTTCATCATATGCATGCTAAATGTATCTCGTTATTCTTGAGTAGGTTGGACCTTTGGATGTCAACATTGGTGGACTCGATATAGTTTTTTGGGATTAGTTTATGTGATTGTGATTTTGAATTCGAACCAGTTATTTGAGATAGGCTAGTAGAAATGAAAGAAAAGGTTCAAGAAGTTTGAGGATTAGTGTGCTTGTGCTGAAAAAAACACACAACCGATATTGACCTAAGTAAAGCTCCCATTCAAAAGTTGAGGTAGATGTTTTATATACCCAGCTAGGACAACTAGAAGTGTTTAAGGAGAAACTATTGGAAGAGTTTGAAACCCAAATATACCTCATCTCTGAAGTAGGACATGGAATTAATTTTCTATATGCAGAATAGAGGAAGGCCTCACTTTGCCAAATAAGTCTATCACTAAAGAAAATTTTAGAAATCAGACAATGTCCTTTGAAAATGTAAAGAATGAATCCAAAATGTTCAATGATCTATTAATTAGCAAGATTCAATGGTGAGAGTGTTTAAGACCCAATGACTTATTGTGTAAGTTGAGCATAGTATTATAAGGTCAATCTAACTAACAATCACTGTTGACACAACTAGATAGGAGTATTTTTGGGGTACCCTTCAAAATTATTTTATTAAATGATATAATCATCTCAAAAGAGACCAAAAAGATACATGGAAGAAGGTGAAAATGGTCTTTAAGATAGAATTTAAGAAATGGCATGTTGTTGCCCAATTTTTATATGATATTACTAGCAATTACCAAGGAAGCATGAATCTATAAATGATTGCAATATGAGAATGGTAAATCTAGTCTTGATTTAAAAAAAATCATTTGAGGTGGATTTCAAACATCAACACTTGGTGAATAGGCTACAAAGTACATTACAAATAAGGTTAATTGTACCAACATTGAATTACCACGATAGTTACAATAGCATGTTGGATGTAGAAGAATGATAGTACTTACAAATGTAACATGGAGGTGAAGAGGACTATACGCCTGGTCCTACAGTACTTGTAATTTAAATAAGGATAATAAATCAATACTAGAGAAACCAAGACGTTGGTGTTGGAAATGGTGGAAAAAAATTAAAATGATCTAACAAAGAAGAAAGTCACATAAGTTCTGGATCTATTTTGAATGTGAAACACATGATATAACAGAATTCTCCTTTAATTTGACTAAGCCAAAAGACCACAAGCAGATTTTCATAATGTAACTAACACCCATTGTTGGGGTTATAGAAACAAAAAAAATCAATGTTTCAATAGTCACAACAACAATGATGGTAGGGGTCCAAGATCACCTATAACACCCAGTGAAGAAAGAGGACCCATAATACAATGTTGGAAGTGCAATAAGTGAGGGTATTTTGCTTGGGAATGTCCCAATAATCAAAATCAAGTTGAAAAGTTATGTGTGGAATGTGTTCGTAGCAATTTCAATGACAAAGATTGTCCAAAGGTGAAATCCATCAATATGTTGGAGATTGAGGACAAAGATGGTGACATATATTTATGAGTGTCATGAGAAACTCATAAATGAAAGGAGTTAGATATATTGTCTAGACAATGGTATGTGAAGGGTGCCATTCAAGCAATTCATCATATTAACCTACAACCAAATGAATTATCCTTGGGGAATGAACTTAATTTAAGGGTAAAGAAAATGAACTTTCCTTTGATGTAAATTGATTTTTTGTGGATCATGCGCTGTTAAAAATTTTCCTACAAGAAGAAAATATTGCTGCCATTTCTATGAAATTTCCAACCACAAACACAGTTTCATGTTTTGTCCCACTTGCCCTGCTAAAATGCAATGCCAATGCTTCTGATTTCTCATGATTACTTTTTTAAACATACAACCCAAGAAATTCACTTTGATTTCCCAGTGTTTCTTTTTGTTTATAGGGCCACTCTAAACCTTTAATCCACAGCAGATGGAAGGGCTATTAGATTTTCCCTCCTATCTTTTCTGGAAGGAATTTCTATCTGCTAATTGTTCTATATACAATGCCCCATATACAATGACAACAATCACTCTTCATATGGAAATACAAACCCTTATTTCTTACGTGGCGTTGGTTTTTCCAAGTCACTTTTCCCTCTACCTATACATTTATGAAATACCTCAATTTATGGGAAATTGCATCTATTTTCCTTGATATTTTGGTGATATGTTGATTACAATTTCCATACTTCATTACTGAACGTATTTCCTATACAATTTTTGGGGTGTGCTTGCCTTTAAACATTAAAACCTCATGAATTATATATTAATTTTTGAAAAGGTTTGAAATATGCAAGATGTTCTACCCAAAGCAACTTCTACTATTATTACACCACTCATGAATCTTCCCAAAATAGTAAACAGAGTTGAAGTAAAAATTATTTGCAAAAGAGCAGTGCTACTGGATGCTTGAGTTTTTAATATTTTGTATACCACAAAGTAAAAACTATATCTCTTAATGAGATTAGGGTGATGCCAAGGAAAATCTATTTATGACATATAGTTATCAAAATTCTTGCACTTGAGCAATAGTCTTGGCAATCCAAACACATAAAATTATATTCTAGTAACACAAGATATTACATTATAATCACCAGTATTTGAGATGATGTTAGATTCTCATCAATTGAAAACAAAGTGCCACCTTCAATTTATACAATAGACAAACCATATTGACTATACTTTTACAGAAGTCAAGCAATTTTATTTATGAACATGAATTGGAATACAATATTTTTAGCTTTCACCCTATTAATTTACCGTAAGTTTTTGAATTTGCTTCATTCAAATATTTTGGCTCGATATTTTGGGGCACTACATCTTGATACATCATTGGGGACAAGAATTTTTTATGGATTGCATTAGTCAGGCATGGGCTCCTGAGTACTTGATGGTAGGTAAAAGCCATGCAAACCAATATTATTTAATTTATTTATGTAAGAGTACCACAAAGCACCATTATTATCCCATTGGATACCTATGGCAACCTTACTCCTTCCTTCATAACTAGAAAGAAGTTCATCTTTGGGATGCTATCTGACATTATAAATGTTTTTCCCATGGTTAAATATAATCATTAGCTAAGTTGTTTTTTGAAACTGAAATGAATACATAGTTAGATCATTTTCTAATGCTAACATTATGATGTATAATTTATCCATTCAGTATGGTCGTCCTCTAAACAAGACCATTGTTTACATTACATTGTTTGGGATGAAAACCTTTCAATCAAAACATTATTTGGGATGACAACCAGTCAGTCAACTTATAGAGAGAAATGAGGAGCTCATGCATAGCAACAACAAGGAATGAGCCTTCAAATCTTATCCTATTCCAGATTGGCAAAGCTTAAGTGTTTGAAATGTCTTATTTTTCTAAAAATTGTTTTTTGGATAACTTTTTGGGGTTCTGTATAGGGCCCAAGCCTATGTCACAAACAAGAGATACAATACTTAAATAGAATACACATGTCCTATATCAATATCCTACACAGGGGTGCAATAGGCTTAAGTAAAGCACAAGATGAACTAGAAGTAAAACATATTAAAAAACATGAACCCAACAAGTCGACTATAACCTACCACTACAGACCACCTTGGCACAACTGTAAACAACACCAAATATCACCAAACGAACCAAAACACAACAAATCCACCAAGAGATACCGAGTCCATAGCAAAGGTCACCTGCAGATGCATAATGCAAAATAATTGAAGTTCAGTTATACCCCAATCGCAACAAGCAACTCTAGCACTATGTTGTGCAGTCTTCAACCTATTGAATTCCTAACTATAAATTCCATTCTAGACACTGCAATTGTCCTAACCTCCATTGATATTGGTTCCACATACTCCAAATTATCCAATAGAACACTTTTTATAACTTTTTCCCATCTCACAAGGTGAACAAGATTGACTTTCTTTATATGGAGGAGTGTGTGACCAATGACTACCTCCATTAAACCTTTATTGTGTGTAACGACCATGTGCTTGATCAGTAGGTGTAAATCTTGACAAAATTCTTTGAGGGTTTCCACTTCCATGATTATGTCAATTAGCTCCTCATGCATTGCCTTCTATTCCCTAGCCTTTAGGACACCTTGTAGTTGCACCATGTTGTGCATACCAAAAATTGCATGCTCCTCATTTTCTACCTTTAGACATACTAGAAGCTCCTCCAGGCTTACTCTAACTTCCTCATTTTGAACCAATGATTGGTAACTCCCCCTTTATAGAGAAGGTCATGAGCTAAGCCACTACCTCACAAAGCCAAAAAAAAGACACTTGTGGTCTGCCACACAAACCAAAGCTGCACCACCCACGATCTTTTGAAAAGCACACCAATGCATGATCATAATTTATAATTACAAGAGGAGTCACTAATAATACCTCCCCCTTTGCATTTTAATTATTATTATTTACAATCAAATTTTCTTTAGAGAATATGCTTCAATGGTCTTGGATAGAGTGTTGGTTAGTTGATATGGGTGAATGTTGTCATTTGAATCCTTAGTAAATTTGAATGCATAAACAAATGACCTTATCATTGTGTTTTTGTTTTAATGGTCTTCATGACAGCATATACTTGTTGTACTTGTGCTTAATGGTTTCTATAGAGCCTTAGGGTTTTAGCCATCTATAGTATCTTATCACTGCCCTTGACATCACAATATTCATTATTATTAGCACATGGATAGACTATATACCCATGTTTGGGAGTCTTGTTTGGGTTTTATCAGTTACATATTCATTGCAACAACTCTTATTACCTTTAACACTTGATTGCTCTTTGACCACTGCTTTGTTTTCTATAGTGAATACTGTCATTTGTGAATTTTTATACATAGACACATGTATTTCCATTATTTTCTTGCATCTTGATACCTTGAAAACTGAATATTATCTTTATAAAATAATAGTTGATTGTCAATTGATGACTATGAACTGGCATTAATAGATATCGCTTGCATGTTTTTCCATTTGACTAACCTATAAGAGGAATGTCATGGACTACCCCTTTTCATTGTAATATCTAAATTCATTATTCATGTTATGACTATTGTCTTTCATCTACTACTTGCTATCACCTTTCATAAGACTGTCATACTACTTAAAAATTCCTTAGATGATTCCTTGTCATTTGTCATATTCATGGTTTTTTCCTTTGGATTGTGTAGTGTCCTTTACACTACTCCCATAAAAGTTCCTTTACCATTGTCATGTATTTCCACAGTTAACACTGCCACGTTCATGGACTGTCTCCTTTGATCTTCTATGAGGACTCCTTTGGTGCTAAATGTCACTATTCTATCCTTCCTTTGTTACCATAGACATGTCTTTGGGAAAGGTAACAAAAGAATTTGGTAGCATCAAACACTAAATCATTGTTCTCTTGTAACAACGATTACTTATGTCTTGGTGTCTCCTCTTTTTATCATGTAGACCTATATACTTTTATTGTGACAGTCCTACTTGCATTGTTCTGACTCTTCACACTTAGGAGTCATGCATTAAAAATAGTTATTTTTTTATGTGAATGACTGTTCACTATTTGGGTTTAGCATGACTATCCCCTAGAATCCCATCAATGAGAATGTTGTAGATGAAAAAGTCAGGTATATGGCCTGTGACTAACATTTCATCCAAAAGATATTTAGCTTTTGCCACTTACATTCTCATCTATGAGCTTGGAAGCCTCTTGCACCCAACTTTGCTTTATCTAATATGCAAAAGACATGAATCAATGTGTTGTAAGTGATATCATTAGAGGGAAACCATCTGTTTCCATTTCACCTACCATAGTAGCAACCATATCTATCTTTTCATATTTGCAAAGACCAATGATCAGTGTATTATAACTAGCTACACTTGGAGTGGTACCCTTACTTGCAATTGTATTTTGTGGGAACTTCTATGTTCTTTTCCTTATATAACCCTCTGATCAATGTATTATGAGTTATATCATTAACACCATATCGTTTTTCTTCCAGTAATTGATTGGAGTTAATGGTATTATGTTATACAATACCTCCATTATCAAATATGTAGGTAAGTCCTTTCTATATATCTAGCATACTTTTTTTATAAAGGTCAAACAAGAGCATGAATCTTATTTTTATCTATTTAGGTATGATGTATATTCAATAAAAGTTAGTGGTTAATACTTATGAATTGGATAGTTAAAAAATATCTTCAAACACTTCACCAAAACAAAATGAAAATATAATCAGGATTATAAACTAGTTAAGATCAATAAAATGTTCCATATAATATATAAATCTATTTAAACATTACAAAAATGTTTCATTAACATTTTAATCACAATAAGTGGAATTTAAAGAGAATGGCGATTGACTAGAGTTTTGTACTTGGAGAATGACCTTACTATTGATTTCAAGTACATTTTAAAAGTTTAAAATTGATTATCTCTTCTAGTTTGACAAATTGTGATAAAGATTGTAGATTTATGAGATTTATATTATATATTATATGATATAAAGGCGTGGAACAAAAATATGTGGATTGTTCTACTTGAATCTTTTAAAATATTTTCTTTTCGTTGTGTTGCCACTACCTAAATCTTTTGCTTTCTTATCAACTAGGTGAAACTGGTTCCTTTGGCCTTTGGGACTTCATAAGTTGTTATCTTACATAATCATTTGTCCTATTGTATATTTAAAATATTTAAGTGAAAGCCAACTTAATAGTATATTATTGAACTTGGAAAAAAAAATTTCTTTAGCATTGTTTTGTACTCCTTGATATTGGAAATTAGTTGTAGAGGATAGCAACTTAAATCTTTAAATTCTTCTTAAATGTTAATCCTGCAATGACACATTGCACAAAAATAGTCATGAAAGTTAAAAAAAAATTGCAATGTTTGTAACAACCCACTACAAAAATGTTAACATCTTAGGAAATTTGGAATTCTGTGTATGTTATTGTTTACTTGATTATGTACTGAAAATACGTGTTGTGGGAACTAGTGTTATCATATGTTATATTTGTCTGTTGTGACAATTGAAAGAGTCTCATCACTAGAATTTACAAGCATGCATTAAGATTTTTATAGGTAGATCACTCCTAATACATAGTACAATGTGGCATTACATTTTCAAAGGAGTTAGAAATGGTGTGTCATGGATGATCATTTAAAGAAACCTACAAAGTAAACCACATAATTTATGTGGAATCTCCAATCAGATAAAATGAAAAGTAAACAATGATATCAACTTTACCATGTGGTAGGACTTCATGCAATGGGAAAGAATTGTCAAACTAACATGGTAGATTTTCACATTTTACAAAAGTTTTTAGTCTGATAATAGATTGTGTTTGGCGATAGACACAATGGCACTGATTGGTCCAAGAAAATATTCAAAGCACTTCTTAACCCTTTGATCTTCTTCAAGATCAATGGCCCACACAATTTATTGAATTTATCAGTTGAACATCTTCATATTGTTGTGCTATTGGTTCTTGGAATCCACATAAGCACTTCAATGGTCTCACCACTTGTCAAGTGTATAAATAATGCTAGTAAATGAACTTGACACATAGTAGTCCCTCACTCTCCAAAGGAAGTGTAATCCTGACAACTATCCTCCATTGCACCATTGATCATGGAAATTCAATGTGGCACATTTTTGGGCCCCTTTGTTCCTAAAGAACCCTCAAACTAGAGTGATGCAATTAAGAGACACATGGTTGAATTTTGTTCATTTTTAAAATGGAAGGGCTAATAATGTAAAGGCATTGTCTCATTGGCAGAGAAGTTAGGAAGGATAGGTTAATTAGCAACATTCCACATTATTTGATCTTTTACAAGGAATCTTCATCTAATGGCCATTGAATCTCGAAGGTAAAATCAATTCTATTTAACAATGAACCATTGGTCCAATATTTTGATTTCCATTTTTAAAGAGTGTCACATCCAAGGAATGTAAAATCACTTGAATAATAAAAGAAGGCCATGCTAAATTTTTTATGTAGTGGTCGTCAGTTATAAACTAATATTCAAGAAGCTATTAGTTCAAACTTGAATTTTTTTGGTGTGGCATTACTGAGCTACATGTATCCTTATTTGTGACATTTGTAGATATAATTTTTCTATGTATAAACTATAATTTGGTTCAAAGTATATCTGAAACAATAATTTTTCCATATATAAGTTGTTATTTGATTTTGGGGTTTTCCTTCTCTTTGAAAGACTTAAGACAGCTAACAACAAAGATAGATTTATACTCTAGTTGGAAACCCAAAAATGTTCCACCTCTTTGCTAGTAATCCACAAGTCAAGGCACATCAGTAGTAGACATGTCAGTGCTAGGTAACCTATCAACAAAGGGGTGGAATGGTAACATTCATAATAGATGATATAATTTTGTTAGTTTTTACAAGATGTGGCCAAGAAGATTTCTCTAACAGTTAACCTTCTACAAATGCTAACTGTCTTAGAACCTGAAACCTATTGGTATTACATTGAATATAGAAATTTTTCACAAATTTAATGATTTAATTGTGTGGGCATCACTCTATTTTGAAATTTTTTTAAAGGCTTGGAGAAAAAATATGTGGATTGTTCTACATTACTACTTTAATTTCATCATGCTTTTGCCAAACAATTGTTTTATTGTTTAGAAATCTACTGTAACTCTTTTGTGCAATTTAATACCTTGAATAATTTAATCTGCACTTTTCCCACATTTTTATATAATGCTAATTTATCTTTTGAATAACTTTTTTCTTCTTGGTGTAGACTGTGGACAATGACCTTCCATTAAAAAATTACATTAAAGTAAGGGCTACCCCCAAAGTCGTTGCAGATTTTGCTAAGAGAAGGGAATTCAAAAAAATACTTATTTACTCTAAATAGGTATACCTTGACTTTGTTTTCTTGTCATTTATGATGGAAGTAAGGGCTTTTTTATGTTTAAACTAATGGGAAAAGATATTCAATATTTTTGGGAGCATTGATTTCTTTTATTTCATCACTCTCTTCTTTGTTTTGTTTAATGCTTATAGTTGTATAGAATAATGTGAATGGTGGCATAACACAAGGCCCTCCTGAATTTTGAAGGTTGGGTACACTCATGATTATCGTTGTTTCTCTAAAGGAAGACATATTTAACAATACCAATTTTATGTGCCAAACAAGGTTTTTGGATGGAGTATCTACTATAACAAGAACAATGCCAACAAAATAAAATAAGAAAGCTTCAGAAATCAGTCCTGAGAGGTATGTTACATGGAGTCAAATTGAAAGTAACAAGAGATGCAAATCATTAGTATAAAGTGACAATTGTAGAGTGATAAGTAGGTAGGCATTATAATGAGATCCATGTGTCATTTATTTTAGTTCGTATAAATTAACTTGTTAATTTTTTGTATTTTGTTTGTAAACTGACTTTAAATGCTAATTCCATGTTGACTTGTGGGTAGTTGCTATGATTTGGCTTTAGGTAATTTTTGATGGTTGTGTTATATTTGGCAACTGTCAAGAATTTTATACATGTTTTTCCTAGTCTAGGTAAGTAGTCCAATCTTGATAGATGTTTCCTGGTCTATATTTTGTGTACAAGCACTACTTCAAATGAATAAAACAATCATTGATATTGGTCTACAATCTCTTGGCATGTTTTGTTATATTTAGCTTACATAGCAACAATTAATGTTATTGTTTGGTTGTAAACACCACTTCTGCTTATATTTATGTTTGCTTAGATTGATGGTAGTTTCTTTATTAGAGTTGATACCTTGATCACTTTTTTTTTAATAACAAGGAAATATTCTTTTAAGATGTTATGTTCATGATAGATATTTAACAAATGCAAGCAATTTTAACTGATAATGACCCATGGAAGTCATTATCTTGATGTAAGTCATTAAGCTTTCTAGGATATGAACATGGTAGAAGATCTAAAATATCCTTTATGCTTCAGTACTTTAGTATAGACCCATGGCATTATTTCAAATTTAAGGTTATTGTTTACACTAACCATTGATGCACTTTCTTTGCTTACATTTAGATTGGTTTTATTGATTGTAACATTGAGAGACTCTTTTTTTCCTTGTGTAGGAAGGGAACGAGTATAATAAGTGATTTTGGAGGTTAGGGATGGGTTGGTGGAGGTGGTGGCAGAGTTTCCATAAAGAGCTACAGTAGGCAAGTGAGTTTGAATATCTTTGTGCATGGTTAGTTTCTTGTCCTTTTCTGTTTGCAAAGAAAAATATTTGTTACCTGAGAAAAATAATTGAGTTTTTCTAATTGAAAATACTAACTTTGAGTCTTTTGGTTAAACATAAACTCATGCATCACAAATTATTGGCTATTATTTTCTAGGTTATCATATGAGTGTATTTTCTTTTGTATCAAGTTACCTTTGGAATGAGAAATAAAGTATATTTGTGGGTTTAAGAGTCTTTTACAAGATAGATACATGGAACTTTTGTATAGGCATCTTTGTACGTGAAGTGTAGTCTGTCTTTTTCCATTCACTCAGAGGGTTTTATATGAGACTTTCAAACTTAGTTTCTTGCAAAACATCTAAAACCAAAGAATTCTAAAATGAAAAAGTTTGATCCACTTGTGTGCATAATGGCATATATGACTCACAATCCAAGTCATCTCTTTTAGTTATTAGTTTTTAAATTCCTTAAAAACTATTTCCTTTCCAAATTTTATAGGGAAAAGTTACCTTGAGGGAAGTTGTATTTTTGTTTTATCAAGGGGGATTTTAATGATCTTTACTTAAGCAAAAAATAACTCACCAACCTATAAAAAAATGACACAAGAACTATGATTACCTCAGTATACAAAAGGCTCTAAATGATCTTATGTACATGTTTTTAATTTGACAATACAAGTTCTATAATTAATACTTAGTTTTTATTTTTTCATTCTCAACTTTTTAATTTCTTATATATATTCTTAATCCTTCATTTTTATTTTTGAATGGTAGCATCTAGTAGAATGTGAATGAATAGGTAATGATCAAATCACAAATATATTCATTAACTTAGTTATTGAACCTGCCTCTTGCAATCTACATTTTCAGCAGCCACAGTTGCAATAAATTGAATTCGAGCAGCACACAATCTTTTTGTAAGCTGATTTGATGGTTTGGGAACATGAATATAAACATGAGTTGTTTTTGTACTCTATATAACAAGATTTTAACTAGATTCTATTATTAAGAGAATATATTTTAGTGGTATAAATGAGTAGCTTGCTGAAATTAACAAACATGTGGGATTCCAAAAATTCTACGTGTTTCTTGTCCTAAGCCATCATGAATAGATTTTCTTGATGTTTTCTTCCTTAATGTAAATAGATGTTTGTGAATGAAATATATTGCACCTTATTATGTGAGGACACGTATCTAGATGGGTACAAAATATGTCACAATGACCGTTACTATCATGGGATCTTTGGATCATAAACCTCACAATCTGATTTTTAAATATAATATATGATGTTAGAGATCCCATTTATTTTTTAAACTAACTATTCTTCACTTTTTGTCTCTTATTTGCTTTCTATCAAAGTACTCTCTTTCTAATCTATTAATAGTATATTTCTAAATTTATGCTTGTGAATGCAATTCGGGAACTGTTTTTGTTTAGTATTTACTTTTGTTGGTTTTAGCATATAAAGTTTTTTGTCCTTTATGATTCTGTGGGGATTCTAACTTGGTTCACATGATTTTTTTTTGGACCAAGTGGACATAGCTGAGGTTGTACAAAAAATGTAGGTGCCAACTGCAGCTAAATGTCTTTAGCATCCTTTCTTCCAGGTCCATTTTTTTTTTTTCAATACTATGCAATTCTATATTTTTCTTGTTTTTATTTTATGACTACATGGTAAATGGAAGTCTCTGGGACATCTTACATGGTGAGAAAATGATGTTATGCAAAAACATGATAGATTTATGAAATATGAGTACAATGAATATTTCTACCATTTGATCAAAATAGATTGAGGAGAACCTAACAAACATTTTAATTTTTTGTGTAGGAACATCAAAGAAGATTAAATTAGACTAGGATACGTATCTAAAGATAGAATATGGTGCTACAAAAGGATTAGCATATCTTCATCGTGATTGTAACCTATGCATTGTTCACAGGGATGTGAAAATATCTAGCATTCTTTTAAATGACAACTTTGAAGAACACTTGTCAGAAATTTCCATTGCCAAGTGCATTTCCTTGGCCAAAACTCACACCTCCGTGCTATGTTATGGGTACTTCTGGTTATATTGACCCTGAATATGCAAGAACCTCAAGGCTTAATGAGAAATTTGATATTTACAACTATGGTATTTTTCTTCTGGAGTTGTTGATAGGCAATAAAGTTGTGGAAAATGACTCAAATTTACTTCTGTTGGTAGGATTTGTGATTAGTGATAAAGAAACCAACAAGATATGAAGATGAAGAGGTAAATGATCAAATTTTTTAAGGGATAGTTCAATGGTAAGAGAAAAAATGAAGTAACAGTTAACATGGTCATAAGATGATAGTAATCAGAGTGAGGAAAGCTACAGATAATTGGATCTTTATCACAATCATAGAATGAAAGCTCCTTTGCAAGATGTATCATGTACTTATGCATTACAAGGGTAAGGGACTATAGGTTATGATATAAAATAATAGTCATGCATAAATGACAATTAGAGGATCAACAAGCATTACAAGGGTAAGGAACTATAGGTTATGATATAAAAGAATAGTCATTTTTCTATTCTTTTGTAAGATGTTGAACAACATAAAGGCAAGGTTTTGAAGCAGATTTCAGCTAGTTTTTTTTCTCTTTCAGCAATGTATTGTAATCTTTTCAAGTTATTTTATGTTGGGACAACAAATTGTAACTCTACTTTCAAGCTTACACAACTGTATGTAACATCTTTTTGATTAATAAAATAAGCTATTTTTACCTTCTCATTGTTGTTTTATTGTGAAAATTTTTTAGATAGTTGATAAGTAATCTTTTTTATTAATAAAATAAATTTTAAATTACCAAATGATGGTAATTAAAAATGCACTAAATATACTACTAAATCAATGAATAAATTAATTACTAAATATATGACTAAAGTAATGACTAGTTAACAACAATCAATGACTAAATTAATGACTAAATATATGACTAAATATATCACTACCATGACTAAATAAATGACCAGTTAACAACAATCAATGACTAAATTAACGACTAAATCAATGACCAAATCAATGACCAAATCAATGACTAGATAAATGAATAAAATAGTTTAGTCATAAATTTGGTTGCATTATAAATGAATGTTAATAAACTACTAATGGTGACATGACCAAAATTAGTCATTTATATGCAATTTTTAGTAGTTTATTTAGTCATATATTGTTGTTTTTGTACTAGTGTCTCTTCCACCCTC
>VDFB02283487.1:0-23616 GCA_007258455.2 Sequoia sempervirens | reverse complement strand
ATCACATTATGTGTTGCTAGAAATGTTCTTCAGAGAAGCAAAAAATGTCAAAACTAACACATAATGCACTTGTGTTATAATGAGAGTGTATTATAACGTGCTTCCTTTATAATGCGCTTGTGTTATATTTTGCTTTGGGAATCCTTGAGCCTTAGATTTGGTATTTTCCTTGGAATACCAACTCAAAGGCTTGGAGGGCATTCCCAACGCCCAGAGATGTTTTTTTGTAAATTCTACAATTTTTCACATAATCAGGTTCATGCTCACTGTCAGGATTGCATTTGGTTCAATATCAACAAAATCAAACACATGGGTAATGTTAGGTTCTCTCTTAGCTTTCCAATGATGTAATTTTTTTCACTTTCTGACAATGTTAAGGCTTTCATCCATAATTTTTTTTGTTTGTATGTCTATTTTTTGTGAAAAAGCAGTATTTGGTGTTTTTAAATTATCTGTTCATCAAAATTTCAAATAAATTACATTTTTAGAAACTAGACTCCATTCTACAATTTTTTTAATGTTTTAAAAAAAAAATCTATTACTTTCCAAAATTTGTAGGGGGAGCACGACCAAAATTTCTACTTTTTAAGGAGTATCCACTTAGAAAATTAGTAAACAATCAAATATTCATTAAAAAATTATCAGAAAAATCGTGCATCAACTAGATACTGTTAGCTAACTTTTGACTGTAGTGATTTTAAAAATACTACAAAAAAGTTCACCATGCTAGGGTCGTACAAGAGTTGCTATGTTATGCTTTTCTGAAAAAAACAAAACAATTTGTGTACATCCCTCTTTTGAACCCCTTAATCTCAACCATTTTCAAAATAAATTAGTAGTTTAGAAAGTAGACTTAGAGTACTTCAATCCTTGTTTTTGTTCCATCTCAAAATTTTGAGTATAGCTATCCTCAATTTCACGTCCAAGGTTAGTATTTCCTAATTTTAGAAAAAAAAGTGGCCTCTTAAGCCCCCTTTTTGGGAACCATCTTGGTGCACTTACCTTGAAATTTGTTGCTTTTGGGAGGGGCCTACCTAGCTTTGATGATAGTGAGCATTTTATGGAATAGGGATCGACAGTTGATGATGAGTGGTGTGGGTCAATACTGATCACTCCCTACCACCCCATGAGAGGCTTGCTCATATCCTCTATTTCTTAGCAGGGAAGCACTCGATTGCCACATGAAATAATCTAAAGAGATGAAGGGATATTAATAGAGGAAAAGATGGAATGTTGATGAAATTGGCCAAGAATATATTAGGACTAAAATTGTGCTACATTTGAATTGATTTCTTTTGGCACATATTCCATATTCAGGGATTGTTTTCGATTACGACTGTCAATTCTATCAGATAAGGATACATGTGGGATGGTAACACTAAGTTGAGGCAAGGTACATGTTGATGGTTTGAGATTGAATCTTGGTTGTTCTTTGTCATCTTGTTGATCAAAGGCATAAGTGGATTATTTCCCATGAGTGTGTGGGAAAACATGACATGACATGATTTCTTAATTGCTAAGTGGGTAATTAAGTATGTTGATAGGGTGGATGATTATCCATGATATGGGATTTTTTAATTTGAAAAAGGAAAAAGGTGCATGCAGACTGATTTTTCATAATCAATTACTCTAATTGTAATTATCTATCAATACATCTCAATGAATGATCAACGAAATAGATTCAAAATCAAGTGATTAATTATCTACCCGTTCGCACAAGCATTCTTTAAGCATTAATGGCAGGCACACTCAAGCTAGTCAATATAATGAGGATCGATAGCCACATTTTTCTCCATAGTTTGCAATCAGAAAGCTAAGAAATTAATCTTAGATTTCATGAAGAATATATTCTAGGAGGTTATAGAGACATTGAGGTAGCCCTTTCCTAGGTAAATGGGTACATACATTGGCTTTTTTTCAATTACGCATAAGTAAGTTTGTTAGCTCTAAAGTCCTAGGGTGGTGAGGGTTTTGTAGTTTGAAATATCCTCTTAGGTTGATAAGAATTGTGAGGATTTAAGTGTTCTTATTCTAAAAGAATGTATTTAGGGAAAAACTAGTGAAGGGTCTATCTGCAATTGTGAAGTCTCCTTGTTCCCGTCTTGTTCTTGTTGAAAATGAGTAAGTCCACTATGTTTGTTAGCCTAGTTAGAAGGTCTAAGAGACTTAGCCTTCTTGAATCCCTAGATGATGCTCCTGAGACTAAAATTGAGGTACTAGGAGCTCCTAAAACACCAAAGGGGAAGAAGAAATCCCATGGAAAGGATGTAAAGGATGGTGTCAAGAGCATCTATAACTTTACAACTTAGGTTGTTTCAAAAGAATTGATCAAGTTTAGAAAGAAAAAAATGTTAATCTTGTGAGAGAAGTGAAGAAAAGGAACAAGTATCACAAGCCTTATCTAGGGAGGCATAACTCTTCCATCTAGGTTTCTGACAACCCTTTAGATGGTGGAGGTGATACTAATCTAGAGTATCATTGTTACCTACTTACTCTATTGCCACACGAGGATTCTAATGAAGGAGGAGTAGTCGCTTCTCCAGTTTCAGCATGAACACAGAGTAGATGAGCATACTATGATGCTGATGAATCAGAGTAGCACCCCAACTACATTTATTTTTTATGACACCATTGCCACTACAGTAGGATCATCTTTTTGAGCATGGGTATCATTTTTTTGTTTTTCATGCTGACCTAGAATTCTTTTTAGCTGGTGTAAGGGAGAGGTGTTGGAATCTGCATCATCGAGGGAAAATATTCCTTTTCTGATTAGTATATGAGATTTTTCTTGGGGTACTGATGGATAATATTTTTTTATCAACGTGGATGAGGAGTTTTGGAGTTATTGCAATGACAAATGATGTCTTTTCAAAGGTTGGCTCATCTTCTTCAATGAACTGTGTGGAGTTTTGTCTTCCCCTATTTTGTAATGATTAAGTGTAACCATCTTGGGAATCTCTAAAATTAAGGTGAAATTAGTTATTAACTGCAAATGTAATTATAATTTTAGCTTGATGCTTATTTCTCCCATATCTCTATTGTGATAGGGAAAATTTACTTGCTAGAAAATGAGCAGCAAACAAGAGAGTGAAAAACAACAACAAAAGACACCCTACACCTTAAGATTAGCCTAGTTGGATTCAATAAAAGATAAAGACAACAAAATGAAACCTTTTACCTTGTTTCGAATTGATCCTTTGGTTGGCCCTTCAATTTTTGGTGTTGTATGCTCCTTGGATGGAAAGAGATGCAAATGTATGAGATGATATGAGGATGTAGAGATGAGTGAAAGTGGATGCAAGTATGAAAAATGGCTAAGTATGGCTCAAGAAATTTTTTTGCAAGAGTTTGGCTAGCATGAATGATCTCCCATAAAATGAGAGAAAAGATGGGGTATTTATAGAGATTTTGGAATTCTCTAGGGAAATGGACAATTGAGATTGAGCCACCAAGATCAAGATGTAAGGCTAAGGTGAGTTGAGAACTCACAAGCTCTCACATCTTGACATGTGGCATGTTATATGGCTTAAAAAAGATGATGTGTACATGAGGTGGAAGGATAGTACATGACATGGAGGGAGTACATAGTACCTTGGGATTGGGACAAGATCTCCTCATAAAGGAGGTCCTTGTCCCCATGTGGGTGAGAGGACATATGAGGAATTAAAAATTCCTCAAATATCCACATGGGGATGAGAAAAGGAATTTTTAATTCCAAGGAATGCATTAGGGGATTAAATGTGAATTAAAAATTCACATGGGGAAAGGGGCACCTTCTCCAAAAAGAGAAAGAATTTAATAAGGTTGACTTAGGACACATTCCATAAATGATATGGGGATTAGGTTGACCTAATTAGGTGATTAAGGTTGTAAAAGTAGTTGATTAGACAAATTAATGACATATTAGAAGAGGGTTAGATTTCACATGTGACTTGATGTGACAAGTCAAAGATCACATGGGGAAGAGTAAAAGGAATTTAATATTCCTTGGAAGGATAAAAGGAATTAAAAATTATTTGAGAGGTTGATTAGACTTGTTAATGAACCTGGATTAGAGGAGGGTTAGGTGGCTTAGAGAGATTAGAGGCCAACTTGCAAAATTTGGAGGATGTGATACATCCTAATCAAGGATTAGGCATGTGCACATCCCTAATGATGAGATTAGGAGAATAATTAGGATTAAGAAAGGGATGTGACATGAAGGGAATTAAATAAATGACATATTTATTTAATTCATTTGATGAAAGGAGGAAGGTATTTAATTATTTAATTAGATATCTTAGGGATTAGAAGAATTTTAGAGGTATTAATTAAATAATAGTGATATTACTTAATTAATGCAGATAAGGGAATGTTTAGACGCAGGGGATAAATTGGATAAATTAAGTGTCCAAATTTTGGTGTCTACATTTTTCCCCTCTTTGAGATGGTTTTACAAAGTAGCATCATTTCAAAGAATATTAAAACATAGAACCTAGAAGAAGATGGTTAGATTGGGAAAGATGCCCCAGTCATTCAAAGGAATGACTAGGAAGGAAAAAAAAAATGATGAAAATTAGGGATGAAGGATGCCCCTTCGAGAGAACATGTGGGTGCAAAAGAACACACGTTTACTCTCGAAATGGATGAGATGATGCAAGGGGAGATGAAGAAGATGATGCAAAAGTGGCAGGAGATTGGGAGGGGAGAGTGATGAAGGATGAATGGATGGGGGGGAGTTTTGATAGATGAGAGGATGGAGATGAAATGCAATCCAAATGCAAGTTGCCATATTTAGGAGCATTAATTTTTTCTATAGAAAAAGAAACGATACACCAAGGTATAAAGGACCAAGGAAAATTAGTGTCTAATGCATAAAAAAAACACAACAAACAAGAAGGCTATCCCAACAGGCCAAAGTCATGATGACCTTGGTTAGGCCAGGCATTGGGATAACCACAAGCACACAAGGATGCCCGAGCATAACACAAGGCCTAAGGGATCTTGGTGGGTACTACATGGGACAATCGAGAAGACAACAAAAATGAAAAGATCAAGATATGCCCATATGTTGACTAGTCAAAGCATACCATGATATGATGGATCGAGGCAACCATGAAAAGTGATGATAGGGAGCTCAAGTGATAAACAAAAGCCAAAAGCATAAAAAAAATCACAATCAATTTCAAACATCCTTTGCCATAGGATCAAGGAGATGGATGGGATTGATGAGGTCTATTAGGAAGGATGCATCCTGTTGAGACCGATGATGGATACTAAATTGAAAGATCGATATGACGCAGGATATTCAGAACCAATTGGATTTGATGATACAAGTAGATCTTGTTTGTTAAGAACCAACTAGATAAGGGCATAGCTTGATGACATGACACAAGAGACATGACACAAGATAGGATACTAACACATCCTAGCAACCTAGGGGGCTCGGGGGCCAATCAAAGATTATCCTTTCCTATGTGAAAGCACAAAGCCCTCGTAGTTTGATAAAAGGCCGACGAGAGACCATGATGGAGACTTTGATGGATGATGAAGATAGGATGGAGAAAAGGAGAAAAGATGAAAAAATAGATCAATGATGGATGGAACCCCGGGGGAAGATCAAATGATCGACCTTGCCTATGTGAAAGCACAGGGGCAACCTAGTTTGACAAAAGGACTAACGATAGACAATGGATGAAGGATGATGAGATAACACTAGATAAGGGGATAAGATGATGGGAATGAGATGATGGGATAGGATAGAATTATTGGATAAGATCAGAGGATGGTGACTACACAAATCTCAGGGATGGGATAGTTATCCAAATGAAAAATGATGAAGTGGGAGGAAGACAAGATGGATATATGAAAGATTACTCGAAACGAGTAAACAAATGATCGAGAGGGATGAATGACTACTCAAAATGAGTAAACAACCACTCACAATGGATGAATGATTCTTGGAACGAGAAGATGAAGGTTTGGAATAGATGAAAGACTACTCAAAATGAGTAAATGATTGATTGGGATTGTTGAATGAGAGTTCGAAATGAGAGAAAGAGGTGTGAAATGGATGAATGTTTACTCGAAACGAGTAAATGGATTTTTGAGATGATAGATGAAGGTTCGAAATAGATGAATGGTTACTAAGAACGAGTGAACGAATGATTAGAATGAATTAGTAGGACAAATTTGAAGAAAATGGAGGGAGGGATCTTAAGATTTGTTTCGATATCCAAAGATCTTGACTACAGATGGACTAAAGCTCATATTAGGGTTTCGGTCAAGCTCAGATTGGGATTAGATTAAAGCTAAAATTAGGGTTGGATTAAAGCCTAGATTAGAATGATTGGAGGATATGATGGGATTGATTCTACACCAAGTTCCAAAGTTTAAGGGACATAACATGTTGACAATCAAAATTTTCCAGATTTGGCAATTTTCAAAAATTGTCAAATTTTTCCATTTTAGGAAACTTCACGATCATACGTTTGAGAGTTCAGTTTTTTTCCAAAAAGTACCCAAAACTAAGATAGGATGAATTTCCAACTAACATCCCAAATTTGAGACATGCATTATGAGTTATTGACAAAAATGATTTTTCAAAAATTGAAAAAAACACTAAATTGCGATTTTGAGTGTCAAGATGAAAGTTTGAGGCCCTAAAAATGTGATGAAACAAGGTCAAACTATCGCAAGGTCGTTGGAAATCCACATGCCACCTCATATTGCAACCACTCATAAAATTTCAACTCAAACAAACACCCGAGTCAAAAGTTATGGCCTCTGGAAGTTTCGGCATAAAAATCAAAACTCTTTAAATGAAGTTTTTGTGATTAGGATGGATGATCCGATGATGGAGGAGGTGATTTTGGTGATGAAATGATGACCTATGGAAGGTGAAAATCTTTTCCTAAAGGGTGGGTCCACATGCGGATGCAAGCGAGTCAGCCCACAAGCTCAGGCGGATCCACCCACAACCAGGTGGGTCCGCCCACAAGCTCGGGCGGATCCACCCATGGATGCAGGTGAGTCCGCCCACAAGCTCGGGTAGATTTGCTCGCAGTCAGGTGGGTCCAGCCATGAGCTCGGGCGAATCCAATCGCAGCCGGGAAGGTCCGCCCACGAGCTCGGACGAGGGCCTTGCCCGGGGAGTCAGGTAGATCCGCCCACTCGCTCAGGCGGATCTGCCCGTAGCCAAGTTGGTCTACCCATGAGCTCGGGTGGAGGCCCCGCCTACAGTAGGGAGAGTCCACCCAGGGACTAGGGCGGGTCTACCCGAGTTGTGGTGGGTCCCCTCAGGGACTGAGGTGGGTCCACCCAAACTGGGGCGGGTTCGCCCAGGGACCAGGGTGGGTCCGTCCATGGACCAGGGCAGGGTCGAGGATTCAAGAGGACCAAAAAAAAGGGGAAAGATAAATGATGAGACATGATAGGAGGTTGACAAGATGTGTAAAAGAAGCAGAAGTGATGACGATAAGATAGATGGCATTGGATTGCATGGGGAGTAGCCTATAGCTAGATACCAATGACAAGGGATTATGAGATGGGATGAGGATAGAGGATGGGGGGATTTGGGAGATGAAAAGGATTGGTTGGATTGATGATGAGGAAAAGGTGGCCAGATGGATTGATGACAAGGGATGCTATGATGGAAGGATAGGAAGATAGGGATGGGGAGATGGATACAACAATAAGGAGATGAGGATAGGGAAATGGAGGGGATTGCTTTGATGGAATGAATGATGTCTCCAAGGACTATATCACAAAGGAAGATAGATTCCCCCACTCTAGATGTCATGTGTGAGGAGGCATGAAGGATGCAATATAGAAGGATAGGAAAATAAAGGAGTGAGATGGATGAAGATATGATGCATGGATAAGGAAGGGAGATTGAAGGTAGCATGGTGGGTGGATAAGGAAGGGTAGATGAGTGTGAATGAGGGTTAGGATAGTGTGCGGATGAGGGGAATGTATGCTAAGAGGTGTCCAAAGCATGCTTATATGTTTTCCCCTATCACCATCAAGATCACAAGGAGGATGGAAGGATTGGGATAAATGAGATATGTCAAACAAGATGTGTAAGATAGGTAGGATGGAGGGGATGAATGAAAATGACGTATAGGAGGAAGATGGTGCATATCTGGAAGCATAGCAGGAAGCATAGCAGATGGAGGGAATGCATATCAAGAAGCTTCCCCCACTTGCAGATGGGGATTTATGCATGATGCCTATTTTCCAGGTTTTCATCATCGTACTTATCCAAGGCGCTTGTTTGCCAAGTTTTCACCATTGGACAAATTATTTCTTTTTACTATTTTATTTTGTTGATTTTTATTTTTATTTTTATTTTTGAATTTTTATACTTTTTGGATAGCATGCGGAAGGAGATGGATAAGGATAGGGAGGCATATGGGTGTATGTGGAATACATGTGATAAAGAGATGGATGAAGGACTCAAGCATCAGATTCCATACGAAGGATTAAGAGCCCATGTGGGAAACGATTATTAGATGTTGGTACAACCTTATAAATGAATTATGCAAGAGGATGAATTAGAGGGATTTGATGGGGGAGATATGTGGCGTAATGGATGGGATGTTGGAAAGTTTATGGATGGAATGTTGGGGTGGATATGTGATGGGGAGATGTGTTCAGGACCAACATTGGCACATGTTGTGGTGGATGTGAAAAGATAAGAGGATGAATGGATGGAGAATGTGGTGATAATGGAGGAGATGGAATAGTTAATTTCAGGACATAGGGACCCAAAATAGATTTAGGAGAGGGTGGATGAAAATGATTAGCTTTTGGATGCGCAATGTTGGATGTTGTTACAAATTTTTCATTTGATGGCATTGCATCTTTTTTCTTTGGGATCTACATGGTTTTGATATTTGCTTTGTTGGGCCTTTGTAGCCTACGGATTTGATTTGGATTTCTATTTTTCTTCTCTTCACCATGTCTTTTAGAGGGGACATGGGGGGCTTTAGATTCATGTGGATGTTTGGATTTATGTATTTTTACTTTAGCATCCAAAGTGATTTTAGTAGCAATGGGATGGGTGCAAGGATATGGATGATGTGGAATGATGGAGGTAGGATGATGAGGATTATGTGTAGATGGGGGATGTGTAGGTACATGCCTTTGTTGATCCTGATTAGGATGTTTATGATGGATGACATGGATAGGTGTTGGATGGATGAAAGGATGAGATGGAGGAAGTGATCTTGGGATATATCGACCCAAAGCAGATGGAGTGGGTGGAGGGACATAAGAACCCAAGATGGATGGAGTAGATGAAGGATGGTAGATGGTGGATGGAGGGATGTAAGGACCCAAAATGGATGGAGCGGATGAAGGAGGAATATGGACAATTTTTTTGAGGTAATATGATAGAGGAGGAGGGATGGAAGCATATGATCTAGTGGAGTGATGGGAAGAGCCGACGTTTCTTTTGGAAGAGGCTCGTTGAGGACGTCTAGAGGTTGTACCAACATCTTTAGATTGTGAGTCTTGGGAAATAGGTCCAAGACCTTACATGTAGATTTGTTCTTTGACTTGGATGGGCTCTAAAATACCTTGCTCATGAAGGCCTAAACCTTTTCCTTGATAGTTCATTTTCTTGAGCATGCAAGCCATGATAGGGTTTGTGTTATTCTGAAAGCATGATGTGAGTCCATTATTAGGTGGAGGATGATGGGTGGTATATACACTGTGTTTTTCTTCTGTAAGGAGACCACAATGGAAGAATGTGAAAGTACCGAGGGGATATGCAAGTGGTGTGGGGATAGCAGTTTTAGGTGATGATGGGGGATCATGAGAGGGAGATGATGGGATATCAACATTTGGAGGGGTGGTATTAGGAAAGGGATTAGGGGATATGATAGGATCTAGATTTGTGGTAGTGGGCTCATGCGATGGAGATGGAGATGGAGCAGTGGAATCTTGAATGACAAGGGGATCATGGGATAGAATGGATGGGGGATTGTGATCTTGATTTGGACTATATGGGATGGTAGGATCCTTATCTAGAGAAGGGGATATGTTCACATGCTTTGGATCAAGCTCTTGGTATGACTCATCATGTACAGGAGGCATGATAGTGTAGTCTTGGAGGGACTCTTCAAATGGGGAAGATGGAGGGATGGAGGATTCATGAACCTCAAGGGAATGGGCTTTGATAATACTAGGAGTGGGAGGAATGGATGGGACTTTTGTGTCATCGCCAGGAGTGGGAAGAGTGGCATGGACTTGTGTGTCGTTAATGGGTTTGACAACTCTCAGAGTAGAAAGAGGGTGTTCAATGGATTTAGTAGATGTGATGATAGGAGATGGGGGCTCAGTGGATTCAGAGGGTGTGATGGTTTCAATGGTTTGAGTAGTTCTAGGGGTGGTATCATCAATGATAGGTGTTGGGTGGAGAAGGGTCTCGTCACTAATGATCGTGGATGATGGGTTGGGATGGCATGATTCCACAACTTCGAGTTGTGGAGTGGGAGATGTATTCTTTGTTATAAGTCCTTGGAGAACTTCTAGAGTGAGGAACTTGCATACTCTACGTTTGGATGGTGAGGTAGGAGTGGATGATGGGTTGTAGTACTTGTACAACCTTAATCACTCCGTGCCATTTTTCCTAAGTCAACCCTATTAAATTCGTTCTCTTTTTGGAGAAGGCACCCCTTTCCCCATGTGAATTTTTAATTCACATTTAATCCCCCAATGCATTCCTTGGAATTTAAAATTCCTTTTCTCATCCCCATGTGGATATTTGAGGAATTTTTAATTCCTCACATGTCCTCTCACCCACATGGGGACAAGGACCTCCTTTATGAGGAGATCTTTTCCAATCCCAAGGTACTATGTACCACCTCCATGTCATGTACTATCCTTCCACCTCATTTACACATCATCCTTTTTAAGCCACTTCACATGCCACATGTCAAGATGTGAGGGCTTGTGAGTTCTCAACTCACCTTATCCCTACATCTTGATCTTGGTGGCTCAATCTTGACCATCCATTTCCCTAGAGAATTCCAAAATCTCTATAAATACCGAGTTAAACCACAATAGTGGTTTACAATTGAGATGAGGAAGGAAATTTCTTTTCTTTTTTCCTTTTGCCATAGTCGATAGGTTTGGTCAAACTCAATGGTTCAGCTGAACCACATTATATGTTTGATCGAACCCAAAAACCCTAAAAAAAAAATATTTTAAGGGGTTCGGTCAAACATGGGTTCGACCGAACCCCTTTAAAAAACAAAAAAAAACATGAATGTCACTGTCATTTTTTCCTTCTATCATTGCTTTCCCTGTGCTTACATGTGCGCGACAAACCAAACGTGATTTGGAAATGGCGACGACTTCATCTCTCTAGTGAACGCAAATTTAACTTCATCTTTCCAAAGTTCATCAACCCAACTTGCATATCAAGCACCAGGTTTGTCAAATTCAAATTTCATAGAGTTGGAAATGCATTTGTTTGTTAAATTTTGAAACCCTAAGTGTGAAATTTTGCAAATTTGTTGAATGGAAACTACATGTGTTTGAAGGTTTCTAAATTCTTTTCAACATACACTATTTCAATGATACATTTCTACTCTATCGAAAAATTAACATGCCCTATCTATGCTTCCACATTTTGCATACATTTCTACCAGGGCACCTCCAATTTATTTGAGGCATTATATCAAATAGTTCATTAACAAATTTATTTGAGGCATTATATCAAATAGTTCATGGTAATTTTTGATGGAGTATGATAGAAATACTGTTTCCATTGTATGAACGCTATATCAAACAATTCATTAACAAATTTAGTTGAGGCATTATATCAAACAGTTCATGGTAATTTTTGATGGAGTATGATAGAAATAGTGTTTCCATTGTATGCACCCTATATCAAACAGTTGATTAACAAATTTATTTGAGGCATTATATCAAAAACACTATTGGAAATTTATTTGAGGCATTATATCAAAAACACTATTTATATCATACTCCGTCAAAAACACTATTGGAAATTTATTTGAGGCATTATATCAAACAATTCATTAAAAAATTCATGCTATAAAGTTTAGGGTGCATACAATGGAAACTTGAATAAAATTCTTCATATTTTGCCTTTGAGTCTTATGACATTACTCCAAAAATGGTTTGTGAACTAAATGTATGAATCAAAGAATAAATTTAGAGGAAAGAAACTAGATTGTTTGAATGAAATGTATAATAAAATAGTTCTATTAGGATTAGAAGGAATGAAGGTATTATTAAATTTTCTAGTACAAAACTATTAAATAAATATTACAAAAGCTAATTGACAAAAATGGTACTAATATGCACACATAGCTTGTCCCAACATTATGGGCATATTGTACTAGAATACAAACTCCCATTAGGCTTACTCTTTAGTTTATGAAATGGAGGCCATAATGCCTCTTGAGCTTAAGATTCTATCATTATGTATCTCCCTTAGTGATAGCATTTATGATTACACATATTAAGAACACCAATTACAAGAGTTTGAGACCTTGGATAAACAATAAGTAAACTCATTGTACTTGATCTATGTACATATACCAAATATAATTAATGAAAAAATAAAAATGGTGTTGTCCAATGAGCTTTACCATGAGGGGAACTCATCCTTCATATAAATCTAAATATAATCCAAATTTCATAGAAGTAATTTTTTTGGTAAATTTTGACCCAATTGGATTAGTCCTTTTACCATTATTCCCTAGTTCAACACTTGTGCATTTGGTTTTTTCACTCCCAATTGAAAATATATGAAATAACCAGATAATATCATGCATTTTAAATTATACTATTGGTGATCCTATTGTATGTGGGAAATGGTGCTTACTCATCACATATTACCTTTCTTATACCCATTTCACCTAATGATATTTATTGTGTTATCCTTTCCATCTAGGGACAATTAGATTTACATATACCTTCACAATCACATCATTATCTATTTACACTTACATGATTGTTTGTCAACATGGTCCCTTATAATTGATTATGACATGACAATTATCAAGCCAATTAGATCTATGTTACTTCATCACTTGGATAGGGATTCATTGTTTATGATCCTCACCCACTACATATATATTCTCCTCATCACATTATCTCCCCCATATAGGGGAAAAATCATTTTTAAATGCACCTTCATGACCGTATTTTACACTATTACATTTGCATGAGCTAACTATGTTATTAAGAGTCATCTTAACCCATTGAGGAGAATTAGGCATTATACTTATTAGGAAAATATAAAAATATGTCCACTTTACTATATATATATATTTAAAACTATTCTTCATATATCTATGTTAAAACTATTAAAAATTAAATTACATAAATCAATTTTAAATTTGTACAAAGAAATAAATGACTTTGACTAAGAGAGAATATTTAAAATATAGCTATCCTCTTTGCAAAATCCAATTTGATTTGAGATATTTATGGACAAAAAATATGGATGAGCATGAGGTAAGTAAGAAAGAATAACCTTAATTTATATCTTCCCTCATCAAATAATTTCACGTTTAAAGAGTTTCTTAAGGCATATCCAATTATGAAAAACTATTATATACTTGTTATAACTATATTAAAGTATATCATGAATAAATTGAAAGGATAAAGAGTAAATCACTAAAAACACATACATAAATCATAGAAGTAAATTGATTAATATAAGGAGATTCAAGTGGTTGGATAATTTTTTCCAAGGAGTGGAAGAGGTTAAGAAGGAACCATCAAATAAATATAATATTTTAAATACTTTAAAAGAAAAATACATTTCTCCCTGCTCTAAATTGAAATGGTATTCCTTCTAAGATGATAATAATTGAAAAAGAAGAAAATAATCATTATGAAGATCAAGTACCATTGATAAGTTTTAAGAGATCAAATAAAATATTCAACAACAAAAGAAAAAAGAGAAAATAGTTAATGCTCAAGAAACAACTACAACCAAGCTACTATGTTATAAATTCTCCTCTTATGTAGTCTTCATTTCCCTATAAATTGCACCTCCTTGTACAAATTAGCTATTGATCACCATATTAGTGAAACAAATTTAACATTTTGAAATGGTTAAACATTATTATTATTTTTATTTGTATAAGTATAATTATTATGGGTTCATTTCTCCTCTCCTACTCTTCCTAATAAGGTTCTATTTTACAAGCCTCATATAAATGTTAGGGTTCTAACTTCTAAAAATTGAATATAGTGTCAACTTAATCTCATTAGACAATGCTCCCCTAGTATTAATGGGGCCAACTTTTTATCTATCAAACTCGGCTATGTTTACATTGAATAAGAATTTGATACCTTTATCATGATACTTGAACTAAGATATCTTGGCTCTAATTTTAGTCATTTTATCTAAAAATTATTGGTGACATATCCATTCGTGTTTAGTTTTAATCATTTATTATTGCAATTAATTATTACAAGGAGATTCTTGAAGCTTGCATTCCATCCCCACCATTTTTATTCTAAATATTTGACATTTTCTTTCAACTTATAGTATAAATTTTATCCTTAATGGTATACATGCTTTTCAATTAGAGTATCCTCTAGTAAAAATAGAAACATTAATAGTGTGGTTATCAAATAGTGTCTAGGGATGCACACATCACTATTATTAATAAATTATAAGATTGTAAGAAATGTTTATGGAAGAAATAACTATCTAATAGAGAATATAATGTATTAGTACATATCTAACTATTACATATTTTAAATAAAGCCCCTTTAAAATCTATCTTATTGCCATTTAATGAGTCAACTAGGTTCAAAATTATTTTCATCTTATTCCCCCAAAATTCATCACATTTACAACAAAACTTGATTTCATCTAATTTATCTTATTTATTCTCAAATCATATTAAAATCACCACCTTAAACTCTAAGAAATATTTGGTAACTTATTTATTTTATCTTCTTTTAGAAAGGGGTGTGAAGGGGATTTAGAACCTTTTAAAGTTTATTTCAAAATAACTAGGAAGATTTTATTCATTTCCTTTCTTGTTGCTTTTAGGATTAAAGTGTTATGAATTTTGTGCCTTCATTATTAAAAATTCTTACATCAACTCATTTAGCATTTCCATGATCTTTTTATATGGGAAAGGTCAACATACAATGAGGTAGACACTTTCCATTTTTTTTATTCCTTAATTAGTTCTTTCTAGGGAAACTTTTAGTCTTTTCGAACACCTTACAAAAATATGATAAATGTGTGATTATTTTTCTTTCCACTTTATAAACTTTTGATGTGCTTGGATATATAATTCAAACTCCTAATGTACAATGATAAAAAATTAGTATATATGAAAGAAATATTTTCGAGACATCAAACTACCATTCTACATAACTCTCACATGGAAATAAGAATATTATTTTATTTTAACTAAAGAAATTGTGTGTACTCTATCTTAAAAATTACTAATTAATTTTGAATTATATATTTATAATTTAAAATAAGAGCATCATTTGTAACATGGAATAGATAGGTTAATTTTAATGAAATAAAATATGTTATTATATTAAGAAAAATTTACAAATATATGGAACTCATACATCAAGAGAAATTGACTAAGATGTAACTCTGTATATGAGAATTAAGATGCTTGAGTAATTTATATACCTTCTTTCAATAATTAACATTAGAAATTAATACTTGGTTCATATTGTATACCCACCTCCCAATGGTTTTGGAATGGATGCATTTAGATGGAGAAGGATTTCAAAAGGCTCATGGTACGTGTGTACCGCTCAAAGGCATGATATATAACACATGAACTTTATTTATGAAATTTGGTCTTTTTTTGTTGGCTTCTAGTATGAATGTTATCTATACTTGGTGGAATTCTTAGTTGAGACTCTCAATCTTCCATTGTTGGTTTCTAGTGTGATTATACAATATGCTTGCCAAACTGTATTAATTTCTAATGTTAATTATTCAAAGAAGGTTTTGTTTAATAAGAAGAGACCTATGTTCACATATTCCAAGGCATGTTATTATCCACAATGCATGACACTTCTTCACATCTCTACCAAGTTCTAAACAGATATAGACCTACCATTTCCATGGAGGAGATTGATGATTTAAAAAGAAAATATCATGCCATTTCTTTCTTGAGAAGTCATGTTTTCATTCATGATTTGCAACTTCCATGATCTTCATCAAAAAAGAAATTATGTTATTGTTATGTGCCTGATATTAAAACAAAGCAAAACCTTCATTTGAGCATGATCACCAAGACAAAGGTAAATGAGTGGAAACAAAAGAAATCTTGGTTAATGGCTTTAAGAATGTTGGTGGAAATCTGCATCTTTTTGAAAGTGGCTTCCTAGCTTATCAGTCTTATGTTTAGTAAGGTTTTGTAATCTCCACTATGTTATGTATTCGGGTCATGGGTATATCTAGTATGATGTCTTCTTTTGGGTAATTTTGGTGCATAAGAGAATGTGCATATGTAATAATGTATTCAACCAATGTGCTTTTGTAACATATGTTGTAATCAGACAATTGGTCATTTGTACTAGGACCTCACTGGTCTTTTTGATATTTTGTAAAATTTGTTACTCGGATTGGAACTGGGGGTTTTCTTGTTGGTTCTTTCCCGCCAGTATGTCCGCCTGAACCAACTATATGTAAAATATTATATATAAATAAAATTATAAGTGGTCTCCCACTTTTTCTTTTAAAAAAAGTTCTTGTAGATGTCCACATCTTTTTCCTTGACACAGTTGCTATTTCTTAAAATATTTATTATGATTTTTCATAATGTTGACCAGTCAATACTTTACTGTAAATATTCTATAGTCATGCTCTTAAATGTCATAAGAATATGTCATAATTGTAAGTTTTAATGATCAGATTGTATGCACAAAAATTAATTCAAATCAAACACAATAACATAGCAGATACCCTGGGAAAACCCTCCTCTTGAGGGAGAAAAACCCAGCCACAAAATAACACTTATATATTGAATCTCAATAAGGAGAGTGTCCTTTTACAATAGGCCAATCTGAAGGTTGAATATGAGCATCAACTAAGAATGCAACATAGCCAACACAAAACAATATTTTTCTAATACAAGATACAGTCACAAGAGATATCGCTCCACCTTGAAGAACACATACTTGAAAATAATCAATCTGAATCAATAACTTCGCCTTCTATACTTGGACTGAACTCGCATGTATGTGATATGAATTGAATTCTAATGAATGAGTCACAATGAAATAATCAAATGAATATATATACAATATGAAGAGGCGTGTCACTCCAAATCATATTAGGTCGGCCTCAAAAGAATTATATCTTTTACTAATTTTAATAAGTCGGCCACCTCAAAGTCATGCCTCTTTATTAAATTCACATCTCTTTATTAAATGCATCTTTTATCAAAGGGAATGAATCTTCATTAAGACACATATAAAAATTAAATAGAAAATGGCTATATTTAATTATTATCTTCATGTGTACTAGGCTAGAAGGTATTCGCCTGAAGCTGCCATGATCTTCAACAATAATCTAGGGTTTCATATTATAAAGCTATAATAATATTATATGCATTTAGAACATCTTAGACACCTCCCTTGAAGCATTCAAAAAATTACAAATAACTACCAACACAAAGTGAGATGCCTCATTTCCTAATATGAGGACAAAATAATAAATCAAAATATTAGGATGCAAGGTTGACCCACCTTTCCCAATACTTGGCTAAGTTTATCATCTATTGAGGAGTGGATCCCAACAACAATTGTGCTTAGTGCTTACTACTAATGAAAGGAATACCTATTCATTTTTTCTTTATTGTAATATGCCTAATGACTCCTCATCTCAAGTTAAATTGTGGGAATGGATTTTTATGCCCTCCCTATGACTAAATGGCTACAAGGAGATGAATATGATATGGTGGAAAAAACCAAGATACAAGTTGCTTTAGTTCTCATAAAATCTCTAAAAAATAATTGAATTCCTACGTCCTAACTAGAAATACCATGAGGGGTTTAAATCCCATTTTAGACAAAAAATATTCTTATACTGATCACTAGTTCACTTGGACCAACTAAAGAGATGGTGAACTAAGGGAAACTTAGTTGTATTGATAGATTAAAACTTAGTTATTTCTCTTTCCATTGTCCCCTCTCCACAAAACACCCTTATTTAAGTAGATTCTATTAAACCTATCTCACATATCACCTCCCAATTCTTTAAACTAAATTCAAACTTCTTATTCCTCATACCTAATAATCTATCCTTCAAGCTCAACACTTCCCACCTCAATCAAATTGATCACCTTGCTTCCCTAATATCCCTTTGGTTGATGTTCCTAGACCTTATCAAAATGGTAAGTGGATACAATTGTAGAATGATGCGATTAAATCTATTGCACTACCTTACTATGATCTTGTACAATAAGAATATGGCTAGAAAGAGATCTAGAATGGAGAAAAAATATGGATCCAAATAGAAAAAAAAAAACTTGTTTTGGCTTTAGCACTTACTAATAACTTTTCTACAATGAGTGGTTGCTTTTGTTGAAATAAAACTTAGAAGATTTAAACTTAATTGTGGTAGAGGATCTCAATTAAGAGATAGGCTACATTGGATGAAAGGATATAAGGGATACAAATTATCTTTTAGTTATCTCGAACATATTTACATTCTCGAGAGTGGATAATATCTATTGTTGATCAAAAGAGGTAGTTCCATGAAAAATCTAATGAAATTAAATCCATTTTCCTCCAACATTACAAATAATTTTTAATTGATCTAGTTGAAGGAGATCCACGTCAAGATATAGTGAAAAATTATGGGCATAACAATTATATATTTTTTTAACATATATAAAATGTATGGTTGGATTAGTGAGATATTTATAACAAGTATGCAATGAAGTCAACCTTTATTAGATTTGATTCTTAATAAATTAGTTTTAACGATTCAATTTATAGCTTTATGCAATCTATAAGTTTAAATAGTTTGATGGTATCTAAACTTTATACATATAAAAATATGATAAATGTCTGATTATTTTGATTTCCAATCTATAATTTTTTTATGTTCTTGGCTATATAATTGAGATGATTCACTCATATTGTAATGATAAAATTCATCCTCATATGGAGGATTTTATATTATCTTCCATTAAATTCATCCTCTTTATGAGATTCTTACATGGAATATTGATATTCTAGTGTGAATTCTTAATTTTAGACATATCTTAACTAGATAAATTTAGGTTCAATGAGGGAAATAGAACTTTTCTTTCACTTACATAATCCTATTTTGAAGTTCATTTATGTTAACAACTATTAGATTAAATATTTTTATCCCCAATTATTTTCAAATAATTTTATACTAATCTTTGTATTCTTATTCTTTCTTTCATCGTTTCATTTAAAATTTGAACCATTTAAGGATGCTATGTTATAGATTATAGTTGTCTTCCAATTCTTTTTAAATTGTTAATGGTATGAAAATATTATTGATGAGTAGATGAATTATTACAAGTTCTATTTTAGATTTGTATTCCTTTTATCTAGATATATTATTTACCAAAGTCTCATTGCTCTTTTAGGTGTACTATATATATATATATATACATGGAAAATGCAGATCATGTTCCACTTGTGCTAGATTCTTTGTTTGCAAATACTAGTAATGAGATTAAAAATTGAGAGATTCATTAGCACAGGGTGCAAACCCGGGGATATATAGTGAACCATGCATGTTAATATTGCATAGTCTAGAAAAACTAAAAGATGAACTTGAGAGGACTAGTGCATATTCCCAAGATAGAGTGATTGCTCTTCTTTCCCGCATGTGGGAAGAAGTACATGGTGACATTCCCCTTAAAAAAATACATGATAGTGTCACCAAAGAAATGATAAAAGCCAACTTTTTTCCATTTTATCAAAATGTGCGTAAGGTTAGGGGATACCAGGTCACTAGATGTGTCGATCATGCTATGGCCTCATTGATCTACCCGTTATTTCTCGCAGCACATGATCTATACCCAAACAATGACCAAATTCCATTGTATTTTGTTAAGTAGTTGTATGCTGAGGTCCATTTGGGCCTCAAAGTTAACTACCTGGACATTCCACCATATGTTGGTTAGGGGCATGGTAGGATTGCTAATAGGCCCACCTATCGTTGAGCAGATAGACCACCCCTAGTGTTTAGGGTATTGGTTGGTGACAAGTCTCTTGCTCTCACCCCAGCTGTAGCCCCCATAGCAGATGAGGTTGTCGTTGCTTCCCAAAAGGAAGCAATTGACACTGTAGGTGACATTGCGGCTGCCACCACTAGGATATCTGATGATCATGTAGGTCAGTATTTAATGTCTAGACATTCCCAATCCACACCATTTTCAGCACAGTGGACCACCATGGATCCTTTTACAGTGGTCGGCATCCCTACTCCTACACAACTTGATGCACTTACAGGAGATATGGCACGCATGACTCTACATTGTTTGGCTGAGGACCTGTTAGAGGCATATGCCCACATTGTATCAGACAATGGGATCAGTATAGAGCATGTTAGACAGCATTTGAGATGTAGAGGTCATTCAGTTCCAGGATCCCATCACTCTCAGCCGAGCACTAGTGCACATCAAGATCCACCTATAGTTCATACGACAACTGCACAAACTATGGGTTTTACTGATATGTTGATTGGTTCTGGTTCATCATCACTGATGCCATCTCACCTTCATAGTCCTCTAAATTCATCATTTATGGCACGACATGGGGTAGATCAGATGGATGCAGATGTTGATTCATCACTTGATCGTTTGGTGGATATGGTGGAGGCGACTGTTTCAGAGGACTTAGGTCATCCGATATGTCGGATGATGTGCATGTAATGTGTGCATGTGCATGTTTTCAATTCTTTTTCATTATTTTGAATTTATTTTTTAACTAGATATTCATGTAAGTTGATATATATGTGTATACATATTGTAACAGGTGGACATACCTCATATCACTCCTAGCCTTGGTCCAGATCATGTGCATGATCGATGTGACTCTGTGGATGAATCTGCTGTTAGTGAACATGTGAGTTTTACATTTTTATATAATCACACATGTATATGTACATGCAATATATTTATGTATGCATAGATCTAGATTGATATTTAAAAATACAAGTTCATTTAAAAATAACTTTCATAAAATTTATTTAATATAAATTATATTTATTTAACACATCTTATACACAATTTTATTTGCAGGGCTCAGCACATCCATTAGAGCAGGACTGTTCTCATTTAGATGGCCATTCGTCTAGGAGTAGACATTCATATTAGGCCATGCACTCTAGATTTATGATCTTTACCACATGTATTTGATTATATGATGATTTTTAATAGTATTTGATATTTGATGATCTCTAACTTACATTTGCTTATATGATATACATGCATTTGCTTATTTGTTGATCTTTAGTATTCAACATTTGATGATCTTTAATTTACATTTTTCTTTTATGATATGTGCATATATTTTCTTAAATGATATATACATACATTTTCCTCTTTTCTTATAATATGTGTTATGTTTATATGTATTGAATCCCTTTACATGTATGTACATGTGTTTGCTTATGGTTTAAACTTGTTTACACCTAATATATGTATGCATTTGCTTTAAATATTCAATATACATACATGTTTTCTTATTTTATGATCTCTTACAACTTACATTTCCTTATATTCAATATACATTTGATCTCTAGTAGAATTTTAGGGAAATCAATGCCACTTTATAATTAAGTTCATTCATGTTGATCACGATAAATATTTTTTTAAAAATGACTTAAGCAACATGAACCATTGAGTTGAGAAAACAAAGATATAATCTTTTGACAAGTAACTTGAAATCCAATTCAAATATGGTTAAGAGAATTCAATTCAAACTATACCTCTATTATACACTTTTGACAAGTAACTTGAAATCCAATTCAAATATGGTTAAGAGAATTCAATTCAAAGTATACCTCTATTATACACTTTTGACAAGTAACTTGAAATTCAATTCAAATATAACAAGAAAAATTCAATTCAAATTATAACGAACTATTATAATGCTTTTGACAAGTACCCTTGAAATTCAATCTCAAATATAATTAAGAAATTTTAATTCAAATTATACCATATACCTTTTTGACAAGTAACTTGAAATTCAATTCAAATATAATTAAGAAAATTCAATCCAAATTATATCGAGCTATTATAATGCTAATAAAGTAACTTGAATTCAATTCAAATATAATTAAGAAAATTTAATTCAAATTATACCTCTATTATACATTTTTGACAAGTAACTTGAAATTCAATTCAAATATAATTAAGAAAATTAAATTCAAATTATATCGCGGCTATTATACGCTTTTGACATAACTTGAAATTAATTCGTGTCATAATTAGCAAAATTTAATTCAAATTTATACCTCTATTATACATTTTTGATAACTAACTTGAAATTCAATTCAAATATAATTAAGAAAATTCAATTCAAATTATACCTCTAATATACATTTTGACACTTTTAACAAAAATTTAAATTACGATATGTTGTGCATACTCTATGAATTCAAATAACAACAAACTCCACAATGAAATAACTTGTTTGTTTACTACTTGATTCATTTAAACTAGGATCTAGTTATTCCATGTACACTAGAATAATTTTTTTCCCATCCCATATGCATATAAATAGAAGCTTATTTTTCATTATTCTGGATATCAAATTGAAAGATTAATTCTCATTTATATCACTTCAAGCACAAATTTTGGAGAAGTTTTTGCACATTTATCAATGAGGCAAATATTGGAGCTCGAAAACTTTTCATTTTTATCAATCAAGGAAAATTTTGGAGGATAATTTAACTAAGTTGGTAGAGGAATTGCTTTGAGTCATCTTTAAGTTGAAGAAGAAAATGGGACAACAAAGAAAAATAAAAAATGCGTCTCAACAAAAATTGTCAAAAGAAGAAGAACAAAAGAGGCGTGAAAAAAACTTGGATAATTATCATAGAAAGAAACAAGGTACATGCTTGTTTCTTCTCTCTCTCACTCTCAAGTGTGTGTTTAGGACTTTTACTTTGAAGGTTTCTAACCATCATTGCACTTGAATGAGTATAAATACTTTTAAATGTCCTCAAGTCATCTTGGTCATGCAAGTTGCAATGTTTATATGATCCTTGACTCCAATTCCTTAAGCAAATCCTTTTTGTTCCAATATTTGTGTTTTGTGTCTTTAGTCTTTTATTTTCATCACTTCAATGTTTCAAATTATTTTTATGTTTTATGCTCTAGGGATTCCTCAAGCTGGATTCGAGCCAAATCTAGATATTGGATCAAACAAATCCATTGAAGAACACATGGACCTTGAAGTTAGGGAGGAGACCCAAGTTCAAAAAATTATTGTTGGAGAGTGGTCAAGATCACTTCCTTCTACTGGTATGGATGAGCATATAAAACTAGCACAAACTTCTTTCACTTATAGCATCATGTTTTATAAGTTTGTTTGCTTGCATACATAAACTTCACTTATATATCATCATCTCTCACTTTTTTTTGCAAAATATTT
>VDFB02283486.1:0-52258 GCA_007258455.2 Sequoia sempervirens | reverse complement strand
TTTGTGGTTGGGACACTGTGATTTCTTAAGGATTGTAATTGATTCTTGGTTGAACGTACTATTTGATAAGCATATGATATCTTGACATTGCAAGCAGTCATAATCTTGTAAACTGGCAGTAGTACTGACCAGTGTTTTGATATTGCTTTGTCATTTCTTGTAATAATCATTCCTACTTTCAGTTTTAGAGTAAAATAGTGATAACTCCGCCCTATGGTCGCTACTGTCCATTCTGGATGAGCAAGCACATTCTGGGTGTCGAGAAGTTTCCTCTTTCAGCATTATTTCTTTCAAGCATTATTTTGTATTTACTCCGTCATATGGTCGCCCCTCACTCCGCTTTGGATTGGGTAGCACATACTTGGCGTTGAGTTCCTTTTCCAGCATAAGCAATTTATTTTAGATCCTCTGACCAATGCTCACCATCATCGGTGCCATTCTTTAGAGTTGCTTTCTTGCACGTTTGGTTTTCTCATCTAACCTTAACGGGTGCACTGCTTTGTAATGTTGTAATCTGCAATTTGAAAAAGTAAAAAATTTTGGCTCGGAATATTCTAAACCCCGCTCATCTCTAAGGCTACAACCAATTCCTGATTCACTTGGGTTGCCTCTTGAGGCACCATCCGTATTTAATTTGAGCACCCCCTTGGGTGGGCGACACCACTTGGCTTTTGCTCTTTTCTCCTTGGAATCTGGGGCAAATTGATAGAAAGGTGGTACCTTCAGCCGATTCCAATTTTTCATTACTTCTCCATCCCACACTGTAAATTTTGTCTATGTGTTTTGATTTTTGTATTCAGCCATTTTGAGATGCATCTTTCGATATCTGATAATAGATCCTTTGCTTTTTTGCTTTATTCTTGGAAAATATGTCTATTTCTTTCTTTCCATATATTCCAAATTAAAGCTGAAGGAGCAACCGTCCAAATTTGGCCCCAGAAAGCTTCCTTCTTTAGGTTTGGCCAGCTTGTGAAAGTGTCCAAAAGATTATTGTTTCTTGGTGTCGACCAATTTAATTGATTATGTAGCCACTCCTAGCACTGTTCTGCATAAGGGCGGTTCAAGAGAGGGTGATCTGCATCTTCACTGTTTTCTTTGCACAATACACAGTGGCTTGGGCCTTCGAAACCTATTGCTCTGAGCCTCTCTCCTGTTAGAATTCTCCCATCTAATGCGGTCCAGGCAAAAGCACCTGCTTTTGGCAGAACACCGTGTTGCCAACACAGCTTTTGGGGCCATGTTTGATCTCTTTCAACCATTTGAATCTGATAACCCAGCTTGACTGAATAGTTTCCTGACTTAGCACCACACCTTATTATCCTATCATCTTGTTTGTTTAGGGTTATCTTTCTTTCCTTCAGGATATCTGCTAGTTTTGCTTTGAATACCTCATCATTTGTGGCAATTTGAAGGTCCTTCCACTTAGCCTCCCCTTCTTCCTCATTGCTCATATAATCTCAAACCTTGTTACCTATGAGATTGCTTATGTGAGGAATATGATCTCTTAGTTCCAGATATTCTATGAGAGGTTTATTCCCACCCCAGGAGTCTTTCCAGAAATCTGCCTTTTTACCGTTGTTGACCTGCCAAGTAAGATGATTGGTTTTTATGTGTCTGTTGTTCAAAATGAATTTCCATATATGGGACCCCTCTTTGGGGTTTGCTGCAATTAGAATTCTTTCTCTGTCTGTACTATCAAGATATTTCTTTTGCATAACTCTGCACCATAAAAGGTCTGGGTTTTGGTACATTTTCCAGACTAATTTAGCTCCCAGGGCCATATTTTGTGCTTTGAGGTCCCTTATACCTGCTCCACCTTCTGCCTGTGATCTCCGTACTAGATCCCAGCTTAATGGGGGGATTTTGTGTGCCTCATTGGGCCCTTCCCGTAGAAACTTCTTTGGAATGCTGTTCAACTTTATGGCTGCTTTTGTTGTTAGTTGTATGTTGTTAGTTGTTTAAATGTTAGAGATTTAAAAAAGAATTAAAATTTATTCTTTAAATATAAATAAAATTTATTAATATATATTTTATTGTTTATTCTTTACTTTATTATTAATATTAAAATTTAAATATTATTTTGATTTATATTTACTTATTTGCTTCTAAAGTAATGAAAATCTCCTCTATTAACTTAGAAAATATGTGTATGCATTTTTTATGAATGTTGTATCCAATTGTATCCATATTGGGGGTCTTAAAAAATGGCTGTATCCGTATTTGATACCGCATCCAATTGTTCAGTAAATCGCTGCTAAGGGGTAGCACCGGTCGCTTTTGACTGGAGCTATTAACCAGTGAGGCCACATTCGGGGGACCTCATCCCCGCCATTCATATTCCTACGCCTGCCTGCATTCCCAACAAGCTCCCTGCAAGCCCCAACGCCATTCCTCCATCTGCTGCGCTTGCCTGCATTCCCGCCAAGCTCCTTGCAGGACTCGACGCCAATCCTTCTGTCTGCTTTGCCTGCCTGCATTCCCGCCAAGCTCCCTGCAGGACTCGACGCCAAACCTCTGTTTGAATACCCCTGCTAGCTTCACCTCACCATGGATTCCTCCATCTCCCGGACCCCACAATAGCGCACGCCATCTGCCACTCGCTCTCTCCTCTGTGCGTCGATCATTGCCACCCTTGCACAGGCTTTACTCCATCAACTGTGCATCGTCCAACATTCCCTTGATTCTTTGGCCAGCGATAGTTTGTCCCACCTTCCAGTGGTGGGATTCAAACTCAAGATAGCAGGGAAGCTGCTGCTTGCAACTTGCCGTTGCACTGCGGGGCCATCCCCCAAACTAATGTCAGGTTATTACATCATCAACATAAATAGTAAATGCTTGTGTACAAAGTATAGTCTGACATTATATTATATCTAAATGGTAGGAAATTTAGGATGTAGAACTACCTTAGCATCAATGCCATTTTGTTTTTTCATGCTGCATTTATTATCCAATTGGACCTTGAAAAAGGAATTTAATGGTCTTTCAACTCAAGAAGTCTTTAATAATAGTGGGAAGCATTTCATGATTTACTTGTATGCTTCCAGTATTAGCTTCAATTCTACTCCCTTGAACCAGTATTTTGTTGTTTCCATGGCTAACTTGAGGCGTATAACTAGAGATTGGCAACAAACTTTGCTATTTGATACATTTCCCAGTCCTTTTATAAAAGACAAAGAAATGAAACCAAAATAATTATACAGGTGGCACCCTTGTTAGATTGATCTCAACTCAAAAAGTCATCCGAGCTAGTAATTCCAAATTAATAATTGCAGATGATGGAAGAATAATTTTGTGCTTGTTACAAAAAAGGAAAGAAAAGAGGTTATAATAATGTGCACAAATGGGGTTAGACGACTGCGAAGATTGGATTGAACAATAAATATTTGCAAAGAGACAACTACAGTCATAATTACATGCCTATCGTGCAACTGATATGATACATGTAAGAAGTGCATTATATGTAACAACACCACAAAATAAATTGTCTGCACCTATAACTTAAATTTTTTTACACGTACTCCATCCACTGAAGGTAATGGAAGGGAATGATATGCTAAACATTAAACATTATAATCATTTATTTCTCATGGCTCATCATTAGAAGACTCAAGTAAAAGGACAGGACACCTGTCCCCATACCTGTATCTCATGGTGACTATACTTAAATGTAATGTATTGGTACCCTTATTCAAACACTACCCTACCCTATTTCAAAATGATATCCTTTTCTCCGTATCCACATCTCATGTCAACCAATGACCATACTCATGACATTCCCCAACTGATGGGCTTTTCTTACTAGTTCTTTTGTGCTGTATTGTCATCTCTTTATGATAAATTTTTTTACAGCATCTAAACAACATTGTCAAAATATGTTACTGCATGAGTCCTTTGAATATGCTTTTTAAAGATTCTAAAACTAACTGATATTTATTTTTATGATACAAATAAACTGTATCTGATAAGAAAGATGAGGATCACTAGTAGTGTTGACTATCTTACAACACTTTATTGAAAGTTCTGAAATCCGCTCAATGGTAGTAAATTGGTTTAGCAATATAGTAAATATGTCTCTGGTAGTAACTACAGATATATTTATTTACTGGTTTGACGACTGTGTTTTGTTAGTTTCTGATATATTGTTATAAGCTTGGATTTTTCAGTTAATGCTTGGTGATAATTTTCTGAAGTGTGAGATATAGAGTTCTATGTTGGCGTTTGTATACTGATATGTTGTGTCACTGACAGTTAGAGCAGAAAGTAAATGAGGTGGCTCGTTTACACATCTTATCTAGTAAGGATAAGTTCCAACAATCTAGGTCTGATTTAGCTATAAGGGACAAAGAGAGGGAGAGAATTGGTCTGAGCAACAGGAAGCAACATGAAGCATCTTGCCGAGAGGCTGCACGTACAAAGAGAATGGCAGAGCTAATGCGCCAGTTTGGCACCATATTGCGACAGGTGGTTTCCTTTCTTTTGATGTCTTTTCCAATTCGTTATCATTCCTCTGTGATTTAGGCAGTCTATTTATTTTAATAAATTGCATGATAAACTGATTTATAATAGAGACTCATATTTTTCATGCTTTATCTTTCTCACTTTTATCATCACATCAATGTCATCATAAATTTGTCAAAACAGTCTAGAAGCAATGAAAATATCCCCTACTTAGCAGGCAGTGGCTGGCTTGTAAGGTCAGTTGATTCAGATGTAACCTTTTTGGTGGTTTATGATGATCTTGTATACTCAATCTGAATTGACTTTGTAATATGCATAGAACATGTAAAGTTCTTGTCCTTGAGAGATTTGGGTTTCATGGTTGAAATAGACACATTACATATTGTGTCACTTGATAAAAGTAGATACAAAGCTTCTATTGGACATGTAGAAAATCAGGTGCCAATGAGATGGGGAATTAAGCTTCCGAAATAATTTTGAGTGAATTTTATCATGAAAAGGACACAACAGTATCAAATCTTGTCCAATAAAATCTGTACTGATCTATGTGCATCTTTTACATTATTTCTTTTGACAAGATATTTATTTAAATTTTCAATACTAAGAAGAAAGTGATTGGAATCCCCTTCAGTTTGTGGTTCCTTTTTGTTGTCTATCTCATGTTCATTATAAACTTAGCTTGTCCTGCATTACAATTTATTAAGTTGGAGACTTATTGCAGATCTGGTTGTAAGACACAGATTCTAGTTAGGAAGCAGTCGGTTGAATATTTTTATTTAGGTTTTCTAGGAAGAATTCTTATATGCATTATTCCACCAAAGTAATTGTATAGCTAGCATCCTCATAGCTCCTGTCTAGTGTGCTGTCAGGGTCTTCTCTAATAGTCACAACTCTTTCTTGCAAAGCAGAGAAAGGTGATATTCTTCTTGGCAGTCATGTTTATATATTTCTACTATTGTGCTATTTTAAGAATCTCAGTATGAGAAAGGATTTTTGTAATTGATTGCTAGTTATGGTCTTGGAATGTAAATGGAGCGTTGCAATTTGCAACTCACATCGCTTGTCCTTTCTTGCATGGCAATAACATGCTTAGGAATGTGGAGGATTGTTTAATCATGATAATGGTTAGGATTTTTGTAGTTGATTGTTAGTCATGGTCTTGGAATGTAAATGGAGCATTGCTTATTTGCAACTAACATCGTATATCATTTCTTGCATGGCAATAGCAAACATGCTTAGGACTGTTGAGGTTTGTTTGAACATGATAAAGTTTAGCTAATAAGTGAATATTCTATCTTTCACTTTTTGTACAATGGTATGGATCAGGGGAGCTAGCTGCTATATGGTGGTTGATTTTTCTGCAACAATTGATGGTGCCTAACAGCTGATTTTACCTACTAAAACGTAATATCTGCTAAGAATACAATTGAATAACATGTATGTTATAACTTCTCATAAACAGGTTTCTGGTCACATTTGTGTTATTATGAGTCATGACATCCACTAATTTTACAATTGCAGTGTAGTTGCAATTTTGGTTTTCCCTTATATGTTTCCATTCCTGCATGTCATCTTTAAGTAAACTTCTGGGTTTGAATTTTGGTTTTCTGGATCATTATGGGTCTCTTTACATGAATTTGCTTGCTCTTTGGAATTTCCCTTATGTAGGTGGTGTCATGAAAGTGGGGCTAGTAACCAAGAGGCACTGAGTACAATTTCCGTTTGTTTGAAGAGTATGTTTGTTGAAGAAATGGTATTAATTATTTAATAGCTTGAATGAAAGAGGGGGATGAAGGAGAGCTCCAAAATGGAAGCTATTGCCTGCAGTTAAATGTGTACTTAATTGTAGATTGTCTCTTTGTATTCTTCTTCTCAAATATATCAGGATTTGCCTCATTTAGCGAATTCTCTGTTTTAAGTTTTAACCCTCTTAAGGCTGTTCTTTCATATTTACTTTTCATTCACATAAATGGCTTGCTTTTGGATATTTTATCTGAATAACGTCAATGCAGCAGAACATCATTGCAACCTGGGAACTTTTAGGTACGTACCTCTACATCCATCTGATCCATGGTTTGCTTGTCATGCCTGTGTTTTGGTGTACTTACAAAGGACCTCATAATGGTTAAGGCACATGAGAGATAGTGAAATACTTTTCTGTGTGCATTCTTGTTATGTCAGTTTAACATAATTAATCAATAGTAGCTGATCTGTGCTTGATCTGATAGTGGAAAAAGTGATAAGTAGTTTATTTTTAAATTGAGTAATTGGGGGTATCTATAAGATCCCCTGCCCAGAAAGTAAAAACATTTACACTACAAAATATAGAACTAATATGACAATAACGGTCACAAAGGACAGCATTCAAAAATAACATACATCAACTTTGAGGAACCATCATTACACTTCTAAAAATGTCAGAGACCAAAACACTTGAACAAAAAGGATGTAGTCGGCTGAAAGTAATTAATCTTGTTTTAGTCAGCCAAATAAGTAAGTAAATAAATATTATTATATGCAGCAAATGGTAATTGTTGTGTTGTGATTGGGAGTAAGTTCCGGACCGTGAATTAGTTGTACCGGGTAGGTATTGATGGATGGTGTTCTCAACCAATGTTGACAACTATATATGTCATCATTTACTTGTGGTCGGAGACGACACAAACTTTCAGTATACTGTACTTATTACTATTCATTGAATGAGAATACTATTTAACAATTTGTTTTGTGCATATGCATTCGTGAGCACTTGATATGTGTGTTCCTGTAAGTTTCTATTCTCGTTTATTCAGTGTCAATCAGTCAAGTTACTTTCGAGAGTAAACATTTGGCGCCGTTGCTGATACGAACTCTTGTTCACAACATATAGACGGGAATGATGGCGTCGTAATGGGTCAATTGATCAAATATTTGGTACAAGCAAACAAGAAAACAGAAGATGCATTGGCGGAAGATCTCAAAAACCTGTGGGATATTTCGTTGAAGGAACACATACAGAGGGAGGCTCTTAGGTGAGAGGTCCCTTAGGCAATCATTTGGGATAATCTCACTGTGAATCCAAAGGTCGACCATCTTCTCAACAGACTATCGAGACTGATCGCAAGGCACTACATCATACTCCGGGATCCTTGGGTTGACAAGGACCAAGAGCAAAGACGACAATGTAATGTTCCCACTTCACGACACCTTCCGTCAATTGGGTCTGATTCGGAGACACTTACTATTTTTAGTAAGTACTATTTATGGTAGGGGGTTTGGTTCAGCGCTGCAGTTGTTGGTGAGCCTTCTCGAGCATCTTGGTCTCTCTCCAGCTTAGGTTTCAGGGTGTATTACTTACTATTTTTGGAACTTACTAAAAATAGTAAGTCAACTAGGGTTGACCGATTTTGGCAGGCTGGCCCTGGTCAGGCTAGTCAATGTGCACATTTAGGGGGTTAAGTCACTTTGGGAAATGTGTTTTTAAAAAGTGACTTTATAATGTTAAATTAAAAAGGGGACATATGAGGACTCAATTAAAAATAGATCAAGGGCGCCTAGTCTAATGACTTGAAAGTTGTTTTGAAAAAGCCAAATATTATAATATTTCATTTGGGCGCCCAAGCTATGGAGGGAAAAGATTTAAAATTAATTTAAATCAATTTTATGGAGTTTTGGAGTGAAAAGTAGGGTTGCTGGAGAAAACAAATTAAAAGTTCTTTTGGTGGCTCATTTTGAGTATGGATGTTGGAGTTTTTATGGGGGACTGGCTGGGAGCTTGGCTCTGGCTTGGATTTTGACTTGCTCAGATGAAAACCTCTGCAGGGACACCTTCCCCGTGCGTGAAAGACCGTATCAGGAAGGAATTTGGAGGCTTCATTTCAGGAGCTTCAAATGTGCTTTCAAGTTACAGGTTTATGGGTTAATGATTCAGATTTTGGATATGTTTTGAAGTGAAATCTGTGTTTTGGGCTTGTTATTATCTTAGAACGAATTTGGTGAGATTTCCATTCAGTTTGGTGGAGATTTAAGTGAGTTTGGGTTTCTTCATTTGGCTCCTGTGACCCACGTTTTTGCGCACAGCTTTGTGGATAATTTTTAATTTGAAATGGGTATTGATTTAATGGAAGGGAAATCTTAAGATGATTCAAATGAGTATCTGCACACATTTTTTGGTGGAAGGGTTGATTTTCTAGGGCAGAATCACCCTCTTGCTGTGGTATGGCCCTGTGTGCATGGTTTACAGTTGAAACCAGACTTATCTTGGTGTTGGAGATTGGGAGATTGAAGCTCTGTTTGCTGCGTTTGGAGCTCTTGAGTTTAGGAGATGAAGAACCCACCCTTGGTGCTGGCCGTAGGGTTTGAAGGCAGACTTTCATGCATGCAACTTAGTTACCAGCTTGCTGCTTCTTTGACATTTGTTGGTTTTGCTGTGACTGATTGGAGGTGATTGAAGGGAATTCTTATCTTGGAATCACAAAGCTTTCGAAGGTCTTCATTGGAATTGTTGGTGCTAAGTAAGGCGAAGTCTATACTGCTGATTGGGCTCTTAACCAGGTCTGAATGGTGTTTAATTTTCTGTTGTATATGGCTATCTGCTCTTTCTTTCAAAATAAAATCTGATTATTGATGGAATAGAAAAGTTAAATGCCTAGTACTGTTAAATCTGCCAGATACCTGTCCTTATTTTTATTCCCACAGAGAGCTTGGCATTAGAGGTATTGTCTATTTATGTTATAGGTTGCTTTTAGGTTCTTGATTTCTAACTTTTTAAATTATTATCCTATGGAAAATAGTTATACATATATCTATTTAAAATTGTAAAAGTAGTTGAATATCTTTATCAATACTAATTTATAATAAATAACATCTTAATAATACCGATTTTTTTTTAATATTCAGCAAATTTAACTTCTGATTTTTATTGATTGTCTAACTTGTTTCAAATATTGTCCTTGTCAAATCTGAATACGAACAAGAACCTTGTGACTTGGATTAATGTTACTGTTTATGAAGCATTTTATTTGTGCTGCTGTGATACAAAAAATGTATGTGGGAACCAAAAGCATATGAATGACATTGATAATGAAAATTATTGGGGATTTTTCCTTAAATTCTACTACTAGGTGAAGTTTACAATATTTTTGTGCTATTGAAATTTGAAACTACTTGTGTTACTCTAATTAGAAAATATTTCAGGCTCAGTGGATAATATGTTTGTCTATTCCGTATATGTTTGAAAGTCCTAAGGTTAAATTAATCTATATGTATTATGATCGAAAAATCTTCTCAAGGATCTAAGAAGTTCATTTGTGCCAAGACCTGTAACAGTTAAAATGATAACATTTTTCTTTTCGTTTATGACAGATAACAAATCACAAATGGGCGTGGCCATTCATGACCCCTGTGGATGTTAAAGGCCTTGGTTTGCATGATTACCATGAGGTAAGTCTTCTGAATTTCCTGTTGTATAAAATTTGTTATCCATTCTTTATTTTATAAATTTCACAACCAAGTGGCTGTTTACACTCAAGCGATGAAAAGTTTCTTTATGTTATGTATGTAATATTGGCTTTGAATTTTCCTACGGGACACTTTATTAATATTAATAAAATGTGTTTCTACTTTCTGGTATATTGGGCCTCTAGTCTCTCACTATCAATGACTTGGATGTGTATGTATACTCATACAAATCTGATTGTTTATTATTCAATTCATAAGTTATCTTATTCTAGTGTATTTTGCCTAACGGTGCTTCTTTAAATATCTCCATTGACTCCGATTTGTGCATATCGGGATTTTGATTTATTCTGTCAATTTGGTGTTTGATTTCTCATCGTATTAGAGCAGTATTGACTCCCTTTTGTCAAGTCTGATTTGAAGAAAAGCATTTCTTTTGTTTATATCCTTTTCAAAGACCAGATCTGGTGTTGCGATGCATTTTGGTGTCTTCTAAGGCTTGACTTGTATCTAATGAAGGACAATCCATTACCAAAAATTGTGGTTGAGCTAAAAATCAAAGGTAGATAACATAGTCAAAAGACACATGGTATAATCATTCTTAAAATTGAAGGCAGATTTAGATACTACTGTACTAAAGAGAGTGATTCATTAAAGCCATAGAGCAAGTTCAAGGGGTTGTTCAGTACTACTAATTCTTCAAAGCAAATTTCCTTCAAACTGATCAATCCACTCCCAAGCTTGTTTATTTTGATGGCATGGAAGAGTTTGTCTCCTAATTCAACAGGATTTGTGTTGACATCATGACAGCTGGAGGTCAAGATATAAGAGAGAACTTGAATGCATCAAATTTTTTCTCAACAATCTCTCAGAGAGTAGAACTTTTTGTGCAACCGTCATATGATATTTTGGTAAATTGGTTCCTGCAACTCAAGCTCATCCCATTATAATTTCTGATGATTCAATAGCTAGAAGTCAAGGTTCAGGCAGAAGTCAGCCAGAAAGAGGAAGGCTTATTTGTGACTATTTTGGAAAATCCAGCCATGAAGAGAAAAATTGGTGAAATGCATCCAAGATTTAGAAGATCATTTCAAACAAACTGGTAGCAACAAGTTTCTAGTCAAAACTCTGACTGCTTTGCTTGCTTTGTCACTCTCTAGGGCCATGGCAGAATGGATGATCATAAACTTTTGGGCAAGTTGACATATTACAGGTCACAAAGATATTCCCTCAATCTGTTTTTTTAGATCTGTGAAAGAGGGACTTGGGGTCCTCACTATTATGTCAAACATAAAATCCAAAAATAAAAAACTGTTTTCCATTAACAGAGCAGACTGTACATTGACTTCCAATTTAAGAGCTTGGAAGGGAAAATAATACTTTCAAGCTGCAAATCTATCAGGCTAACCCTTTTTAACATGAGAGAAGTCATCTTGCCTTCAACTTTAGAGCCTTTAGTGAAGGCTAACTTCTTTTTTCTATCCACTGTGACCCAAGCATTATAATTTCTTAAAGAAAAGATTTCATAAGAAGGGATCTCCAGAATACCTATAGGGAAATTTCCTGAAGAAAATATCTAATAAGTTTTGCAGCTGAACCCCAGAAGGGGTGCATACTTTAGCAAATGCAGAAGAAGAAGACCCACTGACTGTATAAGGATTTAGGAAAGGAGTCCCCTTTCCCCCAGGTGGAGAAGACCAGTGGACCTGAGAGCAGAAGCCAAAGGAGAATCAAGAGAACATGAAGAGGCACTATCTAATGAGACCTCAGAAAGATCGACCTTATCAGATTCGGAATCGATTGCCTGGTTTTGTGGTTCAACCCCTTTCCACCAAGGGGCCTGCCTTGAGGAGGCATGACAATGAACCAGGTGAGAATACTTGGACAATTTGCGGCCAAAATGTATGCCTTTAAATTACTATCCCTTGATCAAGGTGAAAAAGTTGCATTTGACAAGGATTCGGGACTAACTATTTCTGGTGGTAGTTACTAGTGACTGTTCTATTGGAAATGCAATTTTTAAAGAATTGTTGCATGTTCCAGATATGTGTCTCAATCTACTTTTTTTCTATTGCATAACCAACACTAACAAAAAGGTTGCGTTTTGGTGTAGCAAATGGGCTGTGAATGTATAGTACTATAGACAACAAGTTCAAGAAAGTTGCATCAGGATATTGTGATGAAGTTGACCAGATGTACAAAACATGGCAAGCCTGATTCATCAAGCAAAACAAAAAAAATCATGGCAATGGTTGCAAAGGTGGATAACACAAGTACTCTTTGACATCATAGACGTGGGCACACAATCTATGGATCATTCAGACATTATATTAATACATTTTATTGTTTTAATTATCAGCTAAGGTAGTGTGAGGGGTTGGAAATGTTGTCATTGATGTCAAAAGTGGACAAGGTCGTCATCGATGCCAAAGAGTTTAATGAGGAATGATTGTCATTGAAGTCAAAGATAACTGAAGACATTGTTGTCTTTGATGTCAAAAGGTGTATGAAGGATTAGCTGTCTAAGTTTCTTATCATTAATGTCAAGAAGGAATTCACTATCCAAGTGGTCATGAGTTTGTTACTGGATGTTATAAAACAGATTGGACAAGTAATGAGAAAAGCCACAAAAGTGATATTAATATTCATAGTAAAGTATCTCATTAAGGCAGCGAGAAATGAAGTTTAAATTAAAGATTTAAATGTATTTATATTGGCCAACAGATGCTGGTCGATTTGTCTTTGGTGCCCATCTTGTGAAGACAAAAATAAAAATAAAAATAAAAATTAATTTTATTTTGGGTCGACATCTCCTATTATGGTGCCCATTTTTGAGGAAGTTATAAATAAATTATTTTTCAAAGGGGCCGACTCCTCTTGAGATTGGTGCCCACATGTGGAAGGGTTTCTTAATTAAAATAAAATTTATTTTATGCATGTGTGGCCGACCTCCTTGAAGAGTCACCCCTCTTGGGTGAAAAGACACTTTGGCAAGGTATAAATAAAGGTTTTTTTGAGAGTTAGAATGCAAGCAATTTTTGAATATCATTCATATGAAGAGCAGGAATAAAAAGATATTTGAGCAGATTTACAAAAGATATGTGAGCAGATTTATAAAAGATTTTTACTTTTAGTATCAATTTTGTGAAAAGAGGAGAAATAAAAGATATGTGAGCAGATTTATAAGGGAAGGAAGTTTGGATCAGACTTGTGGGGGTTGGAGCCTCTAATAGGTTGGAGCCTATCAAATAGAGGTTGGAGCCTCTTGCTGGGTTGAAGCTCAGTTTGTGTGGGGGTTGGAGCCTATCAAATCGAGGTTGAAGCCTCTTGCAGGGTTGGAATTCAGTTGAGTTTGGGTTGAAGCCTCCAGTAGGTTGGGGCCCATAATTCTGTCAAGTGGATATTGGAGTCTCTAGTAGGTTGGAGCCTACAAGAAGAAGATTAATCTATAATACACAAGCAATATCTTGCCATGGTTTTCTCCCGCAAGGGTTTCCATGTAAATCGGTGTTCTCATTGTGTTCTTAATTGCTAGATCTTACTTGAATGTTTTCATTGTGATTGGTTAAGTTTTGAAAAGTAAAAGATTGTTAGATATTGATTCACCCCACTGCCGCCTCCCCTACCCTCAGTATCACCGTGTTCTCATCATGAGTTACACGGTGGCTGTAAACAGTAAGACCAATGGTTGTATCTTAATCTACAATTGTTGGCCCTTCAAATAACGCATCTTTTGTTGAGGTAAAGGTGCTGATTTTATGACAAGTCTTGCATGTACTACTATTTTATGGAACACCACCTTTGAAATAAAAGATAAAATTTCATATTCTGTCATGACCTTGGAATTGTAACACTAAGGTATAAAGCATTGGAATGAGTAAATAAGATAAATAACAAAATACATATTAAAATTATAAAAATAAATATTAGTAATTTAGTATTATTATAATTATAATTATGACAAGATAATTTTATAATTATAATCATCAGATATAATCTTGTAAATATTAAATATAGATGCTAACAAATTAAATATTATTATCATAATATATAAATACTAAAGAATATATATAAAATAATAATAATAACAAATATACTTCATGAAACATATAATATAAAATATATATAAACCTATATAAAGGGCAGCAATCAAAGCAGCGATCATATAACAAAAGGGCAAGAGTCTAGGAATAGCTGCGATTAGATATTCTTTACTAATGGCAGTGTTTGAGTTTTGCAAACAGTGATTGGTTAAGACAACAAAAGTCAAAATTCATCCCCTTTCAAAAGACACGTCTCTCTAAGAGACATAGGGATATAAAAGAAAAGGAGATCAGGAATGGATAAGGGGGAAATAACAGCAAGGAGATCGATGGAATAAGAAGAATGCTAAGAATTAGAGAGCAGAAATGCATCGATGAGATAAGAGATAAGAATATATTCTGAACAGAGAATCAACAAATCATTTATTAAAAGATATCCTCTGAAAATCAGATCATCAAGGATATCAGCAAATTGTGGTATGTTCTATCATAGTCATTGTATATCATTATATGTTTTGTTTATATTTATTATTCCCGTGATAGGCTTTATCTTAACTATTGCATACAGTTATATATATATATATTCTGTTATTTATGTTTATTATTCTTGTAGTATGCGTTATCATAATTATTGAATGTAATTATGTATCTCGTTATTGATATTTATTATTCTCATCATAGTTATTGCATGCAATTAGATATCTTGTTATTTATATTTATCATTTTGTGATATGCTCTAATCTGATTATTATATGTCATAGTTGGTATTTATTTCTCTCATGAAGCAACCATGAGGAAGAAAGGGAGAAATGCTAGTAGGTTGAGCATGTACTAGACTTCTCTCTAAGTACGCCACTCCATGGTGGATGACTGTGTGTTTGCCATCGAGAGCCAAGGGGGTGATATCCGCTCTTGGGCTTAGGGAGAGGATGTCTACGGGCCTCCTATAGTAACCTTTTCCCCAACTCTCACATGGTTTATTGTTGGATAGACTTGAGGGGTTTCGATCATAATTAGGATGGATAATGATGGATAAGGAAAGCATGTAGAAGTGTATCCCCTAAGCACACCACCTTGTGTTGAAGGACTGTGTGTCTACCTATTGGGGCCAAGAGGTGGGTTGTCTTGGTCGGATGCTCGTGCTCTTGAGCTTAGACGGATAGCTTCAGGCGCACTTATCATTTTCCCATCCAATTCCTATTACGATCGGACTTCCTTGAATATGATGTGGTTTGCCTTATGTAATTGTATTGTGCAAATAAACGAGGATATTTATTATACATGTTTGATATGTTAGATAGATAAGGATATTTATTATATGTCTGGCTATATAAATTATACTCCAATATTATCTAACATGGTTGCAAGACATAAATCAAGATCCATCTCCTTGAAGCATTTAATTGATAAGTTGTAACTCTAATTGCGTTAACTTGTGTTTCTAGGGAAAGAATTAGGGTTATCCCAAAAGGGGACATTACAATTGGTATCAGAGCATGTTCCCGCCATCCTGCGGGACATTCCCACTTTAACTACCATTCAGTTAGACTTAACTATTCAACCTTCTTAAGTAAGCCAATAATGCATGTGTATGCCTTCCATGTGTATACTTTGTGACCTACATGTATTTATGGAACTATGTGTATACCTTGCATATACTTTGTGACTTCAAGTGTATATTGTGTACTAATGTGTATACTGGGTGACCTTGGGATGGTGGATAGACTCGTGGTGTAATATGGGATGCATCGAGTCCCCTTCCTAGTTGTCAAATTTTATACTTAGCTTTGTGGGGTTGAGGATAGGTCCCACGATGTAGTGCACAATGCACCAATATTCTTTCTATCTGGGATGCATTATGGACATGTTGAGTATTTTCTCATTGGTGTTAAATTGCTTGAGGTACTAGCCTGTGTGCTTAAGCTACTTGCCTATGTGCTTGAGCTGGCTTCTTGTTTGCCTGCTTGAGCTACTTGCTTGTGTGCTTGAGCTACTTGTGTGCTTGAGCTAGTTGCTTGATCTACTTGTTTGCCTGGTTGAGCTACTTGCTTGTGTGGTTGAGCTACTTGCTTGTGTGCTTGAGTTGGTTGGTTGCTTGCTTGAGCTACTTGTTTGCCTGGTTGAGCTACTTGCTCGTGTGTTTGAGCTACTTGCTTATGTGCTTGAGCTGGTTGGTTGTCTTCTTTAATTTCTGATTTATGTGGTTTATATGTATTCAAGTGCATTCAAGTGTATACCTTGTGACTTATGTATTCATGTAAGAACCCTTGTTCTCCCTGAACTAATTTGCAACTACTGGTTTGATGTTTTTTCGTGTTCTTTCTTGAAATATTCACCAGATAATGCATAAAATTTACAGAACAAGGAAATGCTTAAGCACAAATATAATATTATATTAGAGTTATTAATGTCGTGAAATTACATTGAAAGCATTCATACCTAGAAACAATCTTTTGATCTTGAAAAGATGATGAAACCCTTATTCTGAATCTCTCCTATAAATCCGATGAAGCACAATGTTGATTCCTGGATGAAGCCAATCCATGGGGCAACCCTTCGAAAGATCTTTCACAACCTCAGTTATGCCAATCAATGAGAGTTTTCATTCCCAATGATCAATAAATGTAGAAATTGCAGAAACCCTCTGTTTCTTCGTCTCCACAACAAGGTTCTTCAAAATCAAATATCAAATCCTGGATGATACAATGGCCTTGGTTGATCTCTTTTATAATTTCTCAATAAGAAGAAGTCGACCCTTTAGAAGCTTCTTTCCAATCAATTAAAATAATATTAAATGTGCATTTAAATTTATAAAATAATTCCTCAAAGTAGGCGCCCATTTAATTAATCCTTTAATGTACTTTAAGTCATTAAATGGCCCCCTTTAGACATAAAGTTATAAGATAACTTTATAATATGCTTTTAATGATTAATTATTATCAAAGTCACCTTTAATAATAATTAAATAATATAATTTGCACATTACTCCTTATTTTGCCTGGCCAATTGAAAATTGGGATCAATGCTGAACTCACCACATGTCCAAGTGCCTTACTATAAATAGAAATACTGGACCCTCATGGCTTGCTGACTTACTATAAATGGTAAGTATGTGAAATTGAGTCCTGAATCACCAAACGAAGGCCAATCCTGAACCACCCAAAGCTATGGAGAAGAAACCACCCTGATACCTGCCAAACAAGACCCTCTAACCATTTGTGTTAGCTTACGAGGGTCAAATGATAGGCTAATCCTCCAAACTCTGATGCTCGTGAAAATGGGGACATTACAGTCCGCCCTCCCTGAAATTGCTTGTCCCCAAACAATCTCTACTGCAAAGAAACACCACTCCACCGTAGGTCCAAAAGAAGATTGTGTAATGTCCCACATATGAACACAACTGTTGCAGCACCAGCATAAATTCAACTGCGCAAAGAGAGACAGGAAACCAACCGTCTGATCCATGCGCACTAAAACTGTGCATCGAACTCAGCTCATGTACATGTGAACCAAATGCGAAGTTGCGAGACATCCACACCATGTACATACCGCAATACTCACCAACTAACTCTGACTAAAACCTTGATGCACATGAAGGATTCCACCGCACACTGGAGAGTGTCCAACAAAATATACCTGGATCCCAAATCCAGAATAGAAGTCTGCCAGGAATAACACTCTCAGACTTCCGCTGCTCAACCCTCATCCCAACTTCACCATACTGGAAATGGTGAAGCAAACCAATGGGACTCATCCAAACTACAGTGCCAACTCTGTCACCACCTGGATCCCAATATAAATGACACTCACATCCATCCATCATAAGGAAGTAAGAATATTCATAAGCATCTGCTATGCAACATCCATCCACAACCTTCGCTAAACTCTCATGGATGTGATATCCAACCCTGCCATCATGCCTATTGCCACAACAACCTCCAAGGAGCTTGGTCTCCCATTGAAACCCCGAAGTGGCAAACCCTGTCAAATACACACTAGCATGATGGTAATCCTTCCTTTGATCTTGCAAGTAATCCTCTGCAAACAACTGAGTCGAGTACTTGTAGCCTCTTCTCTCATCTTCTTAAGATGGTAACTTTGCGCATGGAAAAGATTTGCTTCCCTTGACTGCACAAAGAGAATCACCCCGTGCACATCAAATTCAAATCATGTATGGGTGGATCAAAGGCAAAACTGTAAGCACTTCTCACCGTATACACACTGTAAAACTCCTCCATGAGCCTTGTTTGGAATCCCAATGCACTGGAAAGATCCCAAACACTACGATTATCGCTCAACCTTGAACTAGTATCAGGAGTGTGATCGGCTTCCAACTCGAAGAGTGGATTATCATAGATCAATCCACCATCAAACTCAAATAATGAATTATTTACAAACTGCACAATCACTCCATGCTAATCTGAATCATCCATCTCTGAATCCCTGGAACAATAAATTGACTTGTACTCTTGAATTGGCTCAACAAACTATTGATCATAATCAACTGCATGGGATGAAATGACTGATTTGCTTCCAGGAGAGGGAAACAAATCAACATAAGAACCAATCTCCCAACTAGATGATATTCTGTATATCTCTTGTGAAGAAGATGGAGTAGTGTTGTGAATTGTAACACAACTCTCTGATAAATCAACTGCTATGTCACAAGAGCTATCGATAATCTGCCCTGCATCACCTGTCATGGGACTAACCTCAAGAGAACTCGGTGCAACATGCGGTTCCTTGCAACTATCAACCAATGCACTCATCCCATCTATATCAACTACACCTGTAACCGTGATGGATGTAACCACATACTGACCTTGCTCACAACCAAAATCCGTGGATACATGTTCCTCACCAACTGCTGCCATGGAAACTTGAACTATATCGGAAGATGGTGAAGACTGTGCCAAACTCAATTCCATGGTAAGTTCCTCTACCCATGACTGTGACTCCTGAAGGGCCAATTGGGCGCTCTTCAACGAGTCCATAGTTACCTCAAGCTCATGAGTGAGCTCATCAACCTCCTCTTCCTTTCCCTTAAATGCCTGATGACAGTTGCAATTCCACTTGAGAAGATAATCTTTGTCCACAAGTAGCTGTAAGTAATTTTGCTTCATTATTCCAATTGCTTCTCAAAGTGCATGAAACTCTTCCTGGAAAAGACTACTATCACAGTGCTCATCTTCCTTGGGAGTACTCCAACCATAAGTGGCCAACATCTGACGAGCAACATCAAAATGCTCTATGGCGGTAGCGACCATCCTGTCATTAACCTTAAGTTGCCCTACCACATGATGAGGACTCTGGAACTTATCACTCCCATATGAGTTTTTTGATTTAGAATTGGCACTAGGATATGAAGCTAAATCATCATCGCTCACTAGTTGATAAGCAGCAGCATGTGTGCTATCATTTTCACATACAATATCATCGAAGGTACTGCTGCTATGTACCTCATAGGATGGCTCAACAGATATTGTAGAAGCTGCTGTTTTGACAATTTCTTTGCAGACTTCTTCCAAAGCATCTGCATATCCATCCAACTCACGATCTTGGGATTCATTGCCATTAAATAAATTTTTTGATTTGTTTTCTAAGGTCTGATATGAAAAATCAGACTTATTGTGGCATGAATCTTCATCATAACTTGCATCATTAGTACCCAAATCTTGAGTACCAACATGTGACAACTCTGTAGAAACATCATCCCCTTGTGAAATTACTATTGTCTCATGCTGATGCAAAGATTCCTTACTGCTGTCATGAAAATCAAAATGGTTATGGGTCAAATTTTCCATACTATCTTCATGTTTGACACCTATAACATGCGTGCCAACATTCAAAGGTTCTCCCATAACATTTTCTGCACTTACCATGACTTCTAAATCCTTATTATGCTCAAGCAAAGGACTGCTGTCATCAAAATCAGAATTGTTATCATGACTGATAACAACTTCTTGAGCGCTGTGAGTATTATTCTGGGGTTCCACCATACTATTTTCATGATGTAAAATTTCCTTATCAACCACCATTTCAGTTTCAACCCCATGTCCACCTGTAGGTTGAAGATCATTATTTGCTGACTTATCACATTTTAAACCAAACTCATCATAGAGACTTTTAGTTACCTCACTTGTAGACACACCGAGCCTCTCATCTTTGCTTTGTGACGGGGTTCATCTTGAAATGAATTCTTCATACTGCTTCAAGCTATGAGTTAATCTTCGTTGTGAAAGCATAAGTTTCCGCTGTATATTTTTCAAGCTGCTCTCAACTTTTGGCTGCTCGCATTTCTTTGATTTTCTCTTTTGCTTGCTGTAATTCATCTGATACTCCTTATAGCCGGCAAAGGAAAGATTATTTCTAATCTTTGGTGGAAGTGCAAGGTACTCTCTATAAGCAACATCATCTTTGGAACCCACGATTCACAACTGCATCAAACTAACCCTCTGTTCTTAATGTAAAAGACCAACTGTTGTAATTTGATATGCAATCACTGTAATATCCCCTACCCTTGTAGACGATATTCTCGATTTTCCTGAACACTTAAATTGACATATTTCATTTGTCAATTAAGTTTAGCATAACCAGATTAGCAAGCCAAAATTTTTCAATATTCACCAAATTCGCAAATGCATGAGTCAAGATAGACAAATGGTGACAAATACAACTCAAGAATTCAACTCTTCAATTACAACTATCAGATATTCAAAATTCATACATAATCGAAATAGCATTGTTAAATCGCAGACTCAATAATCTGACCTAGCATCAAAAGGTGTCATGTCCCCAATTTAGAGCAATAAGGGGAATATATTAAATTAATTACTTATAAGGTTATTAAAAATAAAATATTAAAAAGTAACCTTATATTTAATTAATTTAATATTAAAGTGACTAAAAATAAAATAATATTAAAAAGTCACTTAAAAGAATAAAATAATAATTTATTCTAGAAGCTTCTTGAAATCTCTTGTCAATTCTTTATAAGGGGCTTTTGGAGGGCATTTGAGACATCCTATAGTCAATTACATTTTCTGAATATTGGAGAGCTGAATGCTTGTCACAGCTGGAGAAGTAAAATTCTCTTAGTTTGCTAGTTTCGGTTGTGTGACACCAACCCTAGCTAGTTGGGAGTGGAGGTTATCTCAGACTTTCACATTGGTGGCAAAATTTTGTGGCTTCAAAGCCAAATTTTGGAAATTAGAGGAGCATCAATTTTCTCATTGTTTGCAGATTAGTGAAGTGAGTTCTTTCAGTTGTGGAGGCCGATTTTCTCAAGGAAGGATTCGATTTTTGGTGGAGTTATTTTCTGAATAATATCAGTCCTAAACATCTTCTTGTTAGGGACGATTTTGTGTAGTAAGAAGGCCAAATTTTATGATCAGATCAATCAAAGAAGGCGCTGCCATAACAGGGGCGATTTGCTGATGCAAGGAAGATAAAAATTTCTGATATCTTTAGTAGGCTGGGCGCTTCAAGAACAGGGGCGATTTTGTGTTTGGAGTCCAACGAAAATTCACATAAAATTCTGATTAGTTCGTGGTCACTCAAGAAGGATAGGCGCTGCTATTTAGAGTTGACATCACAAATTTGAAGAATTCGAATATTCTTGAAGGCTGCAATATATACCAGGTTCCATCGATTTTTATTATTGCATTTCTAGTTTGGTGTTGCATTGTTTGTAATCAGCTATATGCTGTCTTCTAGTTGTAAACATTCTCATATTCAAGAGTTGCATTGTATGCCAAGAGTCTTGGCTGAAACATATTGTTGCCAATCTATTTTGTAAAACATTCATATGCATATCAATTCATATTGGAGAGATAAGGGATTGATAACAATTATTTGTCTAAATGTCAAGGCTGATTGCATGACAATTGTTTGATGAAATGTCTCTTATACTTCATTGCATAGTTTATTTGATAGGTTGCATGCCAAGTGTTTGTAGAAATGCCTCTTGGCTGTAAGTGTGCATTTCATATCAGAATTTCATGTATTTGCATTTGGGAAAGAACAAAAAGAAGTTGCATATCATTTAGTCTTTCAATTAGTTGCTTTGCAATTATTTTTATACTTTAAACTATCATTGGCATCAAAAACAAATCAGACCCAGCAAATTGAAACAAAACAACAGCAAACTAAGGTTGTAAGACAAGTGTTTGACAAAATTACCAAGGCACAAATTCAGGTGAAAAATATCAGATTTGTCAAGGCACTTTACAGCAGGATTATAATCCAACTTTGTTTTGAGATTACACTGCCCTTGAATTTGTTTTCAGATATCGCAAAGGCACAGATATAAGTAATTTTTGGTAATGGACAAAGTGACTGAGAATTGACGGCAGAATTTCCACCTTAGGTATTGAATACACTCCTGGTTCCTTGATGTGGATTAATACAACCAGTGCCAATGATGTTACAATCTTATTTTGATATTGCAAGTATATATATAACCCGTTCTGCCTTTAGCCAAAATTATTACGATTGCAATATTTGAATGTCTCCAAATGTTGACTATGAAAGATTTGTCTTTTATATCAGCCAATAGATGCCAACCATGAATCACTACCTTGAATCTTTAACAATTATCGGCCTTATTTTATAAATTTCATTCTTCAGTCCTTCCTGTAGCAGCCGCTATTTTGTCTTTTCCGCATCAATTTAATCATCAACGCTTCCTCTAGGATGGCCTCGAATCTTCTTTTAACACGTTTTCTTTTTCTTTTTTTTTTTTTGCCTGTGCATAGTGGTTGCCCAAAAATATAAAGAAGACGCCTGCTCCCAAAAATTTGTCTTCAGCGGTTGGAAGACAAGCAGGTCTCGATAATTGTCTTCAATGCCAATCTTTGTTCCTCAACTTGTACGGCCTCCCCTTGGCTACGTTTGTCTCTTCTTGATGTCTTTGTCTTATTTGCTTGCAAATATTCAATAGCTGAAGTGAGACCCGATACTTCTTTGAAATATTCTATAGCTTTTTAAAATAAATGCCTTCTCCAAAATACGATCCTCCTATGATAAAAGTTGACTCCAGATGAAGAGTTTGATATAATATGGAACCTCCACAAAGAAATCGATATTAATTCTAACATTGTTTGATTCTTTTAGATATATTTTATGCACTGAATGCTTAGGACGTCAACCTCCCTTAAGCCCCGATTCCTTTAATATTTTATGTGATCGCCCTTTTTAACACAATGCCCAAATATTATGGGTGCATAAGACAACGTTTTTCTTATTAAGCTTGTATCGACAAAGCTGTATATAAATCGATGGCTCCTTAATAAATAATCTTCTCCTGCATTGCCTATGTCTTATTACGCCTGGAGCTTGACTTTAGTCCGGACTTCAAAAAATTCGTTGAAACCAGATTTCAACCCTCCTTTGACTCTTCTAAAAAAAGCCCAATAAATTCTTAATAGAGATTATAAAATTAAATAGTCTTCTAAACCCCAATAGTCCAATTAATGCAATCACTAGATATAAACCAAGTTCTTTGAAAACTTTCAAACCCTGATATTCTAAATTTTTTTTTCTTTTTTTGACAACCAACACAGGTTAGCAGGAAACCTGGCTCTAATACCACTGTAAGAACCCTTGTTCTCCCTGAATTAATTTGCAACTGCTGGTTTGATGTTTCTTCATGTTTGAAAGCTTTCTTGAAATATTCACCAGATAATGGATAAAATTTACAGAACAAGGAAACGTTGAAGCACAAATATAATATTATATCAGAGTTATTGATGTCGCGAAATTACATTGAAAGCATTCATACCCGAAAACAATCTTCTGATCTTGAAAAGATGATGAAACCCTTATTTTGAATCTCTCTTGTAAATCTGATGAAGCACAATGTTGACTCCTGGATGAAGCCAATCCACGGGGCAACCCTTCGGAAGATTTTTCACAAACTCAGTTATGCCAATCAATGAGAGTTCTCGTTCCCAATGATCAATAAATGTAGAAATTGCAGAAACCCTTGGTTTCTTCGTCTCCATAGCAAAGTCCTTCAAAATCAAATATCAAATCTTGGATGATACAATGGCCTTGGTTGATCCCTTTTATAATTTCTCAATAAGAAGAAGTCCAACCTCTAGAAGCTTCTTTTCAATCAATTAAAATAATATTAAATGTGCATTTAAACTTTATAAAATAATCCCTCAAAGTAGACACCCATTTAATTAATCCTTTAATGTACTTTAAGTCATTAAATGGCCCCCTTTAGACATAAAGTTATAAGATAACTTTATAATATGTTTTTAATGATTAATTATTATTGAAGTCACCTTTAATAATAATTAAATAATATAACTTGCACATTACTCCTTATTGCGCCCGTTCAACTGAAAACTGGGATCAACGCTGAACTCACCACATGTCTAGGTCCCTTACTATAAATAGAAACATTGGACCCTCATGACCTGTTGACTTACTATTAATGGTAAGTATGTGAAACTGAGTCTTGAATCACCAAACGAAGGCCAATCCTGAACCACCCAAAGCTATGGAGAAGAAACCACCTTGATACCTACCAAACAAGACCCTCTAACCATCTACGTTAGCCTACAAGGGTCAATTGATAGGCTAATCCTCCAAACTCTGATGCTTGCGAAAATGGGGACATTACAATTCAAGTGTGACTTATGCACTCAAATGCATTCAAGTGTATACCGTGTGACTTATGTGTATTCAAGTGTATCCAAGTGCATACTATGACTTATGTGTATTCAAGTGCATTCAAGTGAATACTTTGTGGCTTACATTATGATTTATGTGTGATCATGCGTATACTTTGTGACTGATATTCATGTGTATACCTTGTGTCTTACTTTTATTCATGTGTATATCTTGCGACTTGTGTGCATTCACACTTCGCAACTTATGTGTATTTATGGGTATACTTTGTAACCCACATGTATTCCAGCATATACTTCATGACTTACGTGTATCTATGTGTGTGCGTCATATCTTATATGTATCCTTTACATGCATGCTACATGTATCAAGTATATCCATGTGTTTGCTTCTTACCAAAGGTGTCTTCTATGGAGGTGTTCATGATTACCTTATGAAAACGTTAAAACTTGTCTGAGTTGAGAAACACTAACAAATTAACTTATCTGAATACAATAATGAAGAGTTGAAACTATTGAAATGGAGAGGTGTAACTCCCTCAAACTTGTGATATAAAAGGGAGAGCATTTTGTCCATACCATCTAGAATAGAGCCTTAAGTAAATTTGCAAGAAATTTAAATTTAAGGATATGTCAAGAGGAATAATAATGTCCAATTGATCTAGAAGATGTGGCATGAATTGGATGTTAATCTATGAATTTAAATCTTTCTATGAAATGATTATGGACGATAATTGCTTACTTGTACATCTTTTAAATGTTTTGAGTTGTGATTGCTTGAGGGCAAACAATCTTGGGCAGGGTGGACTGTTATGACCCCGGAATTGTAACAGTAAGGTATAAAGCATTGGGATGAGTATATAAGATAAATAACAAAATACATATTAAAATTATAAAAATAAATATTAGTAATTTAGTATTATAATAGTTATAATTATCACAATATAATATTATAATTATAATCATCAGATATAATCTTGTAAATATTAAATATAGATGCTAACAAATTAAATATTATTATCATAATATATAAATACTAAAATATATGTATATAAAATAATAATAATAACAAATGTACTTCAAGAAACATATAATATAAAATATATATAAACCTATATAAAGGGCAGCAATCAAAGCAGCGATCATATAACAAAAGGGCAAGAGTCTAGGAAAAGATGCGATTAGATATTCTATACTAAGGGCAGCATTTGAGTTTTGCAAACAACAATTGGTTAAGACAACAAAAGTCAAAATTCATCCCCTTTCAAAAGACATGTCTCTCTAAGAGACATAGGGATATAAAAGAAAAGGAGATCGGGGATGGATAAGGGGGAAATAACAGCAAGGGGATTGATGGAATAAGAAGAATGTTAAGAATTAGAGAGGAGAAAGGCATCGATGAGATAAGAGATAAGGATATATTCTGAACAGAGAATCATCGAATCATTTATTAAAAGATATCCTCTGAAAATCAGATCATCAAGGATATCAGCAAATTGTGGTATGTTCTATCATAGTCATTGTATATCATTATATGTTTTGTTATTTATATTTATTATTCTTGTGATAGGCTTTATCGTAACTATTGCATGCAGTTATAATATATATATTCTGTTATTTAAGTTTATTATTCTTGTAGTATGCTTTATCATAATTATTGAATGCAATTATGTATCTCGTTATTGATATTTATTATTCTCATCATAGTTATTGCATGCAATTAGATATCTTGTTATTTATATTTATCATTTTGTGGTATGCTCTAATCTGATTATTATATGTCATAGTTGGTATTTATTTCTCTCATCAAGCAACCATGAGGAAGAAAGGGAGAAATGCAGTAGGTTGCGCATGTACTAGACTTCTCTCTAAGTACGCCACTCCACGATGGATGAATGTTTGCCATCGGGAGCCAAGGGGGTGATATCCGCTCTTGGGCTTAGGGAGAGGATGTGTACGAGCCTCCTCTAGTAATCTTTTCACCAACTCTCACATAGTTGATTGTTGGATAGACTTGAGGGGTCTTGATCATAATTAGGATGGATAAGGATGGATCAGGAAAGTAGGTACAAGTGTATCCCCTAAGCACGCCACCCCGGGTTGAAGGACTGTGTGTCTACCTATTGGGGCCAAGGGGTGGGTTGTCTTGGTCGGACGCTCGTGCTCGTGGGCTTAGATGGATAGCTTTGGGTGGACTTATCATTTTCCCATCCAATTCCTATTACGATTGGACTTCCTTGAATATGATGTGGTTTGCCTTATGTAATTGTATTGTGCAAATAGATGAGGATATTTATTATACATGTTTGATATGTTAGATAAGGATATTTATTATATGTTTGGCTAAATAAATTATACTCCAATATTATCTAACATGGTTGCAAGACATAAATCAAGATTCATCTCCTTGAAGCATTTAATTGATAAGTTGTAACCCTAATTGCATTAACTTGTGTTTCTAGGGCAAGAATTAGGGTTATCCCAAAATGGGACATTACATATTCCTGTGCAATCATTCTTTGTATCAATTGTGATTCCTATCATTTACTTGTACTACAAATTTTGGTAATGTAGTTCATGCATTGAACATCTTGTGTTGTTGCCTTTGCAAAGTTGGGTTAGGTTTGAATATAGTTGAAGTTAGACAGTAATTATCAAGGCTGTCATAACAAGATGGAAGCACAGGAGTAAATGGGCAAACTAGTACAAGTTCTAGTCGACACAAAAAGATAGAGAAGATCAACTCATCCAAGGGCTTAGGTATTTGTCCAAACTTCCAAATCGAGGGCGCGTCAGAGAAATAGCAGTAAAGAACCAAGAACTTGTAGAATCCATCTAGTGTATCTTGGCCATAACTGATGAGGTTGATCGAGTATGGATAATCTTGCTAGATTGTTAGAAAAGCACTATATAATCTTTAAGATCTCTGTTTTAAAAGAAACTGTGAAGTACATAGGTAACAAATCCATTTGCCATACAGAAAAAAGTGTTGTGAGGAGGAAGAGGAATGAAGTAAAGACTGATGCCAAAATTGAAGAGATTAATACTACTAAGAAATCAGATGATTAACGAGATTGATGGAATAACAAGATTGAAGAAAGTTGCTCCGAGAAACTAACTCTAAATATCCATCAAAACAATCTTGGAGCCTAAGTGAAAGTTGAGTTCAAAGTGTAATCCAAAGTTGAAGCAGGAATGAATGAAGAGATCAACAAGCTCAACTGACTTCAGAGGATAGCTTTTCATTCATAGGGGAAGAGGGGGTTGAAGTTGCTAAAGAAGGAAGTGCATACTTTGTTGACCAAGTTGGGTCAGAGGCTGCTGTAGAGGATTTTATCAAGTCAACTGAGTCCCCTCAAATTGAGGTAAGCCTTTATTCTGAGATGGAGTTTGATGAATTTCTCATAGAAAACAGGAGGGATGCGAATGAGAGAAACACTCAAGGTATCAAACAATTGCTATTGGAAGACATTGAATTAAGAAGTTGGATAAGTGATTATAAAAAGTGCTAAAATAAGGAAAGTAAAACTAGAGGGGGTGCAAATATCATTTGAAAATTGGATGGAATCCAAAAACATATGATTTAAAAATTGGATGGGATTGAAGAATGGAATTGTCTTCCTAAAGTTATATTTGCAATGTAAAATATCATTTAAAAGATAGGATGGGATCAAAAAAATGATTTCTAGGCACAAAGGTAATGCATTAAGCTCCATGTAAACAAGTCAAGGAGGAACCATGCTTGCAACGTATGAACCATTGATGCATGATCTTTTATACTCTTACAATGGTTGTCCACTCCAGAGTTACCATTCTTAGATCCCAAGACTCAGACCTACACATCCTCTGTATTTCAATGTTCCTCTCCAAGATAGACAAAAACCACCAAAGCTAAATATAGATTCTGAGCTGTGTAAGCCTTGCCTTTCGTAAAATTATGAGGCAGTGTTTTATTTGTAGTGGATTCTATTGCATAATTATACCTGTTTGGAAACTGAACTCCTATCTAGGTGTGGGGAGCAGGTGAATGATACATCCTCATTTAAGGTAATAAAATGTTGTGTTGAAAACCATGACTTTTGTTTTTTAAGTTTAGCTTCTAATCTTTTGATGTCATAAAAGAAAACTGCTGGATCAAGTTGTGTTTGCAATTTACATGGGATGGAAAACAAGAGTATAATTTATTTGCAAAGAGAAGGATGACATTGGGATGCCATTTATAAGGTAGTGACTGTCTATGTGTGTGGTCTCTATGATAAAATTATGTTTCCAAGTAAATATCATGAAATGCTTGTTTTGTTGCTGTATTATTTATTCTCCATTTCAAAGATTTTGACAAAAACTATTGTGAGAGCAAGAACTCTTGAATAAGGTGGTAACTATTTTCATTAAGCTTATAGGTTGAATTAAAACCTTCATCATGACCTTCATCATGACAAGCATGACTTTTAGGCTTTATCTTGTCATGCATGGAGACTCCTTTGGATTCCACTACAACTATTTCTTGTTAGTCGATAACTCCCATGCATTGCCTCTTATTGTAAAATATATTTTGTATTGCTTCTTCTGCAGTGATACTGAAGCCCTGTGGTAGTAAATGCTCATTTTGAAGGCCTTGTAAATAAGCTCTTTATAAGGGATTTTTATGTGCATGAGAAGCTGGACTGTTTTATTGGTTGTTGCCTTATTTCAACTAATTTTCACTACAGATAATAACTAATTGTGAAAATTGGATTTTATCAGGTTATAGAAAAGCCAATGGACTTGGGTACAATAAAGACACAGATGGATGCAAAGGATGGTACTGGATACAATAATGTTCATGATATTTGTGAAGATGTGAGGCTGGTATTTAAAAATGCAATGACGTACAATGATGAGACGCATGATGTTTATGTAATGGCAAAAACTCTCTCACAAAAGTTTGAAAAGAAATGGAATGCATTCTTACCTAAAGTTGTGGAAGAGGTTTGTTTCTTTGAAAATTCAACAGTCATTTGTTCATTATTATGTTAAATATGCAATCTATGTTTTCCTAGCATGTACCTAACCTGATAGTGGATATTGACATGATAATTAAATTTAATATGAAGCCTAAATCAAAATTTCTTGGGTCCCATTGTAGTCTGGATTACAATTAGTGATCAGGAACAACTCAGAATTTGTTAATCTTTAGTTTCAAATGCCTACAGGAAACAAAGAGAAAGCAAGAAGAGCGAGATGCGAACTCAAGAGAAAATTCTGGCATACAATTTGCACAGGAGGCTGCTGCTGAGAAAATTGCCAGTGAGATAAGCTTTGAGGTATGCATGGTGATAACCAATATGTTCTTCCGCTGGAATATATATCAGGAAGGCTTAGAAATGAACTCAAGTTGGGAGATAACTTTTTAGATCACAGATTTATTGAGAATAGTAGACCCATTAAATGTGAATTTGTTACTGCTTGTTGAACATCCTTTTGGTTCTGTCGTGTTTGGCACTGATTGTCTAATTTTCCAAATAACACAACTTGTTCAAACTTTATCTTTACTGTCAAAATGGTGGTCTGAAAAGATTTATTAGTTGTGATGGTGTGAGATTCCTTTAGGTATTTTACATAGTGAATTTTCCTTTTATGTTGTTAGGTATGACTATGAAGAAAACCGTACCAAAATTACATAATCATTAGTTTTATTTCACTCTAACTTGCAGCTAGATGAACTAAATGCGCGTCTAGAGGAACTTAGACAAAAGGTGTCTCCAAAATGCAGGTTTGTTCCCTTTATATCCAGTGAGATTATTTCATATGTTCGAATAATTAGCTGCGTGTTTTGTTGTCTGCTATGTTTTTAGATTAATTGTCAAAGTTGTCATACCAAAATTATTAAAATATTTGTGAGCCTAATCATTTTTGTGTAGTCACTTGAGTGTTTTATATTTATCAATATTTTGTGAAAACTTATTTAGTGTATTTTGTATGTCAAGTAGAGTGTAGTACCACTAGGGTTTCTTTGCAGGCCTAATACAGGTGCAGGAAAAGATCAATTTTATTAAAATATCTGTTAAGCTTGTTACAATTGGTGGAGAAGCTAATTATAATGTATTTGCCATCATTTTCCCTTATAATATTGACGTGGATGACTCCACAACAGGGTTTATGTTCATTTGCAGATGGATAAGTTGCAGTGTTTTTATTGTGCAGTTAACTTCCACAATGATTTAATCCTTGATATCAAAATTTCATGTAAAAAAAAAGTTGCTTATAATTGACTCATTTGAAGGATATAATCTAGATGCCTAGAAGGAAACTTGCTTGAGGTGTTGACATAAAAAGTTGAAAGAACTTAAGCATCCTCTTATTGGAGGGAGGGTATTGTAAACATATCATTATTGATAAATTGATAATATTATAATAGAAAAGTTGAGGTCTCCATAGTTCTTCAAGCTCTTGTGTCTTAAATTTAATGAAATCTTGTTACCAAAGTAAAGAGCCTTTTGTTTCATTTGTGCTTGTCATTAGGCATTTTTTCTTCTTCTTTTTGGGGTTATAGCAAGAGGGGCTTTGATCTAGTTAAAGCTGTGTCAAATTATATATATATATATATATATATATATATATATATATATACGGAGGCCATCTTGTTCTCTATGATTGTACCTCTACCTGATTGTGCATCTGATTACAAAGTTTATCCGACAATTCTCTTAATTGTCTCCTACATTACACTATCCTAGTCTACCAAGTTTGTCTCATTTGACATGACTGCCGTTCTACCAAGCTTGTCTCTCTGTACACGAATGCCTGGTTCTCAAAAGTTGTATTGCAGATAAAATTAAGTTAAAATTTGGAGCCCATAGTGGAGGCTACTGATGACAATGACTGCTCTAAATTAAATAATGAAAGCTATATATGTTTTGCAGAAATATAAAAGCTATATGATTTCATAAAGCTTTATGATAGAAAGTACTAATATTTATATAAATTATAAATAGGTCTGAAAGGTTACCTTCAAGCATGGTTACTAAATCTGCCTGAATCCAGATTTTTTGGCCTGGATGGATTTGTCTGAATAGGTCTGGACTTTTGATTCCTTGTAGAAATTTTACGAATATTTTTGAAAAATTCCAGATTTCTGAGTTTTTTTGACCTCCCAGATCAATTTTTTTGAACCTGGTAAATATGCCTTAAAGAGAAACACAGTGTTGAAAACCCTTGAGGATACCTGTGCTCAAATTTGTTGCTTTCAAAACAAAATTAGTCTGAATGAACTGCTTAAGTAACACACTCTTTTAACGTCCTTGCACCATTCACCTCACTTGCTCCCCATTCGTGTCTAATTTTGGGAAAGAAGCATTTCTCCTGTGGCTATTGTGGGTTGGCCTGGTTTGTTGACAGCCTTCCATGTCTGTTGTTAGAATCTGGAAGCTGAAGATCAACACTTCAAAAAGCAAAAGTGGAAGGGTCTGCTGTCCCATAGGCTATCTTTGGCCTTGTGGATGTTAAACTCTAATAATCTATTCTATTCTATACTCTCTCACACACAAGTGTATATAAATATATATATATAAAATTTTCTCCATGTCCAATTCTGCTCCTATTTTTTTGAGAAATGGCATACTGTTCTTGCCTCCTGCTAACTGTGGATTGAAGCAAAGGCTGACCAGACTGAGACTTAGAATCATCAGATTGAGAATTTGGAAGTAATTATGGAAGATCAGTTTTAAGTTCTGATGGAAGCAGCACAAAAGAAACAAGCCTCCGCTTTTGCAAAAGCTAAATTGAATCAGGATGGAAGCAGTACAAAAGAAACAAGCTCTGCTTTTATATATGTATATATAGAAAAAAAATTATTATACATTGCCTATGCATCTTAACAATAACATTCTGAAGTACATAAATAGATGTCTTGATTAGAGGTAAAAGACGGGTTTTGAAGGGGCCCGGAACCCTTTACAAAAGAGAGCAGCTGATAAAAAAAGAAGAAACTATTAAGTAGCAATCAGCCCAGCGACAGCAAACACACAGCCAAAAAGCAGCCAAAAAGACGGAAACCAGACAGCAACACTACATATTATTTAGGATCTCCACAGCATCCATTTCATTCTCAGCCATCTTGTGCACATTCTCCACAATATCCGAGGCCTCAACAGAGGAACCAGCTTGAGCTTTCATTCTGTTCCTGGTTCCAACCCCCGGCCCACCAGTCTTTACCTCTTCACTCAAAACAGTACCTTTACCCACAACTTTCTCACCCTCTCCGGCCACAGTTAGCATCTTACCACCAGCCACAACATCATCCACATAAATATTCTCCTTTTTCTTTTTCATCAGTGGGGAAATAACCTTAGCAGAGATCGAAATGTCCATAACTGTAGATGCATCACCCTTTTTCATAACAACATTCCTAATATCATCATTTTTTTCCTCAAGAGCAGAAAATTTGCTGTCCCAGTTCTTTTTCAAATTAGTAGTTTCCTCGGCAATAGTATAAGCAACAGTATTCAGGGACTCCATCACATGATCAATCTGGCTTTGGACAAAAATGTCCTCTGCCTTGCTAGCAACACCTCTAATTCTTATATTAGTCCTATTTATCTCATGGAAAAACCATTTAAACAGTTCAAACAAAACATTAACAGAATCACGGGTCGAGCCTAGCACATCAATCTCCTCCCTATCGAAATTCTCAATACGCTTTCCCACAGCCACATCCTCATCAGAAGTACTAGGAGGAGCTTTCTGATTAGAAACATCCTTACCTTTACCAACAGACACAGGGGTCTTCAGCATTTGAAGGGAGCAAGCAATTTCCTTAGCAACGACCTTCCTTTTTTGCAACCTGTTTGCTTCCTCTTTATTAGTACCCACCTCAGCAGCACCCACACCCCTTTCCCTACCTTGCTTCGGCAGCACAATCACAACAGTTGGAGGAGCCTCTCCATAAACACCACCAGCCAGGGTTAGAGGGAAACCCTTCTCGAGAAGAGGGTCCACACTCGACACTTTTTCGTTTCTGGCTTCCACCCTCCGCATCCTACACAGTTTTGGTTGTTGGGGGAGGAGAAGAAGCTTCCCCATAAAGGTCGCATTTGTCCTTACCCCTCCTAACAGGAATCTCCTCCACCTCATCACTGCATGTCATGTAGCCTGCTTTGTCCCCCAACTTCCTTTTACCACTTTTGCCCACAACAGGGGAAATGGGGCCCTCCTCCAGAGATGCATAATCAACGTCGTCACCCCTATCCGACTCCGAATCCTCATTCAAAATAAGCTTCCTCCTCTTAGACTTCTTACTGAAGAGCACAAAGATATACTGAGAGGGGGGAGGTGGGGGGTGAATCAGTATATCAACAAAATTTTACCCTCTTAATCTTTTCAAACTTATTACAATCAACTTTTACAACCTTCTAAACGTACTTAAACTCTTATCAACATCAACCTTTGATATGAATCAATTTACACAAGTTGACACAAATTTATTGAAAACTTTAAATGACTTTTACAAGTGGAAGTAGGCACCAACCTACTCGATTTACAAAGAAGATGATTTAGTAGGCTGCAACCTACAAGGGACACCCAAACCTTTTGATTATTTAGTAGGCACCAACCTACAAGGAGCACCAGCCCCTAATGCAAGGCACCAACCTTGACTTGATGGTTGCAAGATGCCTTCAATCTGACCTGCACTATCCCTATCCTCCAATCTGCCTTGGTGATGAATGATCTCACACTTAGCCCACACAAGAAGATGGGACTTCAGATTAGGACTACCCACTTACACAACCACACTTTTTTCTTTATCACAATCTAATTATATATATATATTCTTTGTAGAATGAATAGCCACATTCAATAGAGTTGTCCCTAAAACCATTGTTTGAAGATCACAACCCTTAGTTAATTCTTCATACTATCTTTAACTTTAATCACTGCCTTCACAATGTTAAACATAACCTTTCTTCTTTATAAATCACGTCCTTTCTAAACAATTGATAATTGACTTTTAAAAGATCGCTACTTTCCAATTACGAAATATAATCGCTGCTCTTTATTGAAAATTCGTTGTCTTTTTATATTAACAAGTAGTTTATTCTAATCATTTTTCCTTTATTAACATTGATTATCTTCTTGTCTTATCCATTCGAGAAAATACTTGCAGACTACCAACTCGTGCATATGTGATTCCACAACACCCGACAATAATAATAGGTTCAACAAGAGCATGGCAATATCAGAGTTGATTGAGAAACATCGGCAATAGAAAAATGTTCCATGTTTGATAACCATGAATATGGAAGCCGTCAATGATGGCCACAGATGACTCATGTAATACTCGTCTCCTGAGAATCAATGCATCGTTGAGCAAACCTTTTTCCAATGATCATTCTATATTTATTCCACTGTGACAAGTAATTATGAGACCATACAAAATAGCCACGCCAGTATGAATGAGCGCTACAGGAAACTGATAAGATGCATCGACCAACATATATAAGTATATTACCCGATAGTAACATTTGGAATGCTTGTGATGATAAATATTATTAGATATACCATCTAATATATCGACAATACTCCAGTCAATACTCTCGCTTGATAATACAAATACAGTGCTCCTATTTCCAAACGATCATATATTTCGCTTCCACGACACCAGTAGATGTCAACCATATTTAATCCTTACGGCACCAGAAGTGTGAAAACGTCCAAGGATACACAAATGGTGAAATATCGATATCCCCTGTTACTTAAACTCTAATCGCAAATGTCTGAGACAACAACTACGATGTTCATTCTGAAGCCGTCTTCAGTGATCCTCGTTCAACAATGCAAGGTTTCCATCCGGTCCTCAGCGTGATACCAAATGGTTCAAAACTATACGTTCTTCCCATCTAACCAGCAAACCACGATGCTTTGATTGTAACTTGAACTTCACCAATCGATGGAGAAGATAGCTCCTCTTGCACCAATTTAAGATTAGATATCCTCCAATGATTGCATAGTTGTTGGCATAGTCTAGTTCGCTGAGTAGAGATACCATTAACGCGTCTTTCTTAAAACGTTTTATATAGAGATCCACCTAGTGTAATTCATTTATTCCATGAAGGCAACTCAGGTAATATATTGATTCAATGTTGTTTTATCTGTTTTAGACTTCCTCTAATTCGCCATCTCAGATTTTAGACTTTCTCCAATTTGTCTCTTGCCTGTAGCCGTCACTCCTTCAAATACGTCGATAATTCTGCTTTTGTCTTTACTATGTTGAATTCAACTTCATCAGACAGTCCCACGTCAAACTTGAGGTAGATACATTTCTCTTATTTCATGGCTCCATATACCCAAACATATCTTAGATTGATATTATAGAGTCTAAGCCAAAGATAATATGCTCCAATCTGAGTAATCTTATGACTTTTTCTTTCTTGTCAAGTATGCTTGGTATGTATAATCTCTTTTATCCTTCATGATCTTTATCTTTCATAATATTCATGATAACCTCCAATTATCTCAACTTGAGTACCTTTGACATCAATGACAATATTTCTAACAATCTCCCCCTTTGTCATTGATGGCAACATATTCTTCCTTATCACTTCTAACTCTCCCCCATTCTACTTCTCTCCCCCGTTGACATCACTGACAAAGGGTCTTCCAACAAAGGCTTTCTTTTTCTGATCCATGGAGCTACAAGATATTGTGTATAGCTCCCCCTGAATGTATTGCTCCCTTCTACTCATCTTTCTTTTTTTCATTTCTTGCCTTCTAAATAATTTTCTTCTTCATGGAAGCTTCTTCATTTTGACATCAATACAATTTCCAACAATAGTAGCCAATAGAAAATTTCTCATCATCTTCATTAGATATCAACCCATAAGTAGTTTTTCTCTTCAACACTATGAGATACTTCACTTTTCAACTATCTTTTCCAAGTGGCTGAAAGATAATGTTCAACATAGCTCCCCCTAAATTCATGCTTCCTCTTTAAAAAAGACATATTGAATTTGCATTGGATTCTTCATTTCTTGTATCTATCTTCTTTCTCCAAACTTTTGTAAACTTTCTTTCCTTTTCCATGATGTTCTTCTTCATATCTTGTAAAGGTGATTCCATAAAGTCACATCTACAAAAACGTGCTATGTGTCCAAAGTTGTTACACTTGAAACACATAATGTTATGATCAAGAGAATTATAATTTCTCCTAGTGAAGCTTGAACCATTTCTTGCTTGAAATCTGCAATTTATTGCTTTGTGTCCAAAGTAGTTGCATGAATAGCAATATCCATAGAAAGAATAAAACTTCCCACAGTTAGATTTTCTTTCATTTTCCTTGAAACTTGTGACATTCTCATCACACTTTGTACATTTCTCCTTTGGCTTATTCAATTCATTTTTCAGCATGACAACTTCTTGTTCTAACTTGTCACAATCTCTCTCTTTTGCACTTAACTTGTTCTTTAATTCATTTTCAACTTGTTCAACCTCTACAAGTTGAGCCTTTAAATCTTCAATTATTTTGTTCAATTCCTCCAAGCTTTTAGTTAACTCCTTGGTCTTTATTTTATGCTTGGTAACCCTCTTCTTCAATTTTCATTTTTCATGTATGCATAATGAAGTTCTTCCTCTAGATCTGTTTCTTCTTCTTCTTCATTGCATTCTTGATCAATTTCTTCTTCTTCATCACATTCTTGATCAGCACCTTCATATTCAGCCATGAACAATATTTCTTCACAATTGCTTGAGCATCCTTCACTTTGATCTTCAGAAGTGCTGCTATCTTTCTTTGAATAGAAACTCTTTTTGTGCTTTTGAAATTTCCTTTTTGACTTGTGCTTAGGATTTTTCTTTTCCTTTTTCTTTGTGTATATCTCTTCTTCATCCTTGCTTGTGTCACTTGAGTTGCTATCACTTTGAGGACAATTTGAAGCATAATGTCCAACTTCTCCACAATTGAAACATTTAAAAGGATATTTCCCTTTGTACTTTCCTTTTCCCTTTTAAGTTTCCTCATGAAATAGCCTTGCTTCATCACCTGACTTTTATTTGATTCCATGCTTGTTTTTGCCTTTTTGGATGCTTTGAATGAGACTTCCTTTTGTGGTGATCTTCCTTCAATCCTCATCTCATAGGCAGCAAGGATCCCATGTAATTCATCTTTTGGATAGCTGATCCAAGTTTGTTAATTCTTCCAATGCTGCAACTTTGGCCTCAAACTTTGTAGATAGAGATCTTAGAATCTTATCAACAATAAAAGTATCCTCAATTTCTTCACCAAGTCCTTTCATGATGTTTACTGTTTCATCAACACGGAGAAAGTATGAGGCAATATCTTCATCATCATTCATCTTGAGAGTTTCTAATTTCCTTCTATGAGTTTGCAATTTTGCCTTCTTAACTTTTGCATCTCCTTCATAGATATTTTGAAGTTTGTCCCAAATCTCTTTTGCTGACTTGCACCTCATGACTTTTGTAAATTCAGAATCTGTTAGGCTGCAAAGAAGAGCATGCTTAGCTTTTGCATTGTTCTCACTTCTCTTTTTCCCTGCTTGATCCGTTGGAGGGGTAGCTGGAGGTGTATACCCATCAACAACAGATTGCCACACATCAAACCCAAGTGCATTCAAGTATGCTTCCATCTTAATACTCCAAAATGCATAATTAGTCCCATCAAATATGGGTGCTTTCACTGTATTGTTATGATCTGCCATGTGTGCTCTTAAGGATCTCCTTCAAGCGGTTAGGCTTTCAAGAAGGACCTTGCTCTGATACCAATTGAAGAGCACAAAGATTTACTGAGAGGGGGGGGGTGAATCAGTAAATCAACAAACTTTCAATTCTCAATCTTTTCAAACTTATTACAATCAACTTTTACAACCTTCTAAACGTACTTAAACTCTTATCAACATCAACCTTTGATATGAATCAATTTACACAAGTTGACACAAATTTATTGAAAACTTTAAATGACTTTTACAAGTGGAAGTAGGCACCAACCTACTTGTTTTACAAAGAAGATGATTTAGTAGGCTGCAACCTACAAGGGACACCCAAACCTCTTGATTATTTAGTAGGCACCAACCTACAAGGAGCACCAGCCCCTAATGCAAGGCACCAACCTTGACTTGATGGTTGCAAGATGCCTTCAATCTGACCTGCACTATCCCTATCCTCCAATCTGCCTTGGTGATGAATGATCTCACACTTAGCCCACACAAGGAGATGGGACTTCAGATTAGAATACCTCACTTACCACAACCACTCTTTTTTCTTTATCACAATCTAATTATATATATATATATATTCTTTGTAGAATGAATAGCCACATTCAATAGAGTTGTCCCTAAAACCGTTGTTTGAAGATCACAACCCTTAGTTAATTCTTCATACTATCTTTAACTTTAATCACTGCCTTCACAATGTTAAACATAACCTTTCATCTTTATAAATCACGTCCTTTCTAAACAATTGATAATTGACTTTTAAAAGATCGCTACTTTCCAATTACGAAATATAATCGCTGCTCTTTATTGAAAATTCGTTGTCTTTTTATATTAACAAGTAGTTTATTCTAATCATTTTTCCTTTATTAACATTGATTATCTTCTTGTCTTATCCATTCGAGAAAATACTTGCAGACTACCAACTCGTGCATATGTGATTCCACAACACCCGACAATAATAACAGGTTCAACAAGAGCATGGCAATATCAGAGTTGATTGAGAAACATCGGCAATAGAAAAATGTTCCATGTTTGATAACCATGAATATGGAAGCCGTCAATGATGGCCACACAGATGACTCATGTAATACTCGTCTCCTGAGAATCAATGCATCGTTGAGCAAACCTTTTTCCAACGATCATTCTATATTTATTCCACTGTGACAAGTAATTATGAGACCATACAAAATAGCCACGCCAGTATGAATGAGCGCTACAGGAAACTGATAAGATGCATCGACCAACATATATAAGTATATTACCCGATAGTAACATTTGGAATGCTTGTGATGATAAATATTATTAGATATACCATCTAATATATCGACAATACTCCAGTCAATACTCTCGCTTGATAATACAAATACAGTGCTCCTATTTCCAAACGATCATATATTTCGCTTCCACGACACCAGTAGATGTCAACCATATTTAATCCTTACGGCACCAGAAGTGTGAAAACGTCCAAGGATACACAAATGGTGAAATATCGATATCCCTTGTTACTTAAACTCTAATCGCAGATGTCTGAGACAACAACTACGATGTCATTCTGAAGCCGTCTTCAGTGATCCTCGTTCAACAATGCAAGGTTTCCATCCGGTCCTCAGAGTGATACCAAATGGTTCAAAACTATACGTTCTTCCCATCTAACCAGCAAACCACGATGCATTGATTGTAACTTGAACTTCACCAATCGATGGAGAAGATAGCTCCTCTTGCACCAATTTAAGATTAGATATCCTCCAATGATTGCATAGTTGTTGGCATAGTCTAGTTCGCTGAGTAGAGATACCATTAACACGTCTTTCTTAAAACGTTTTATATAGAGATCCACCTAGTGTAATTCATTTATTCCATGAAGGCAACTCAGGTAATATATTGATTCAATGTTGTTTTATCTGTTTTAGACTTCCTCTAATTCGCCATTCTCAGATTTTAGACTTTCTCCAATTTGTCTCTTGCCTGTAGCCGTCACTCCTTCAAATACGTCGATAATTCTGCTTTTGTCTATACTATGTTGAATTCAACTTCATCAGACAGTCCCACATCAAACTTGAGGTAGATACATTTCTCTTATTTCATGGCTCCATATACCCAAACATATCTTAGATTGATATTATAGAGTCTAAGCCAAAGATAATATGCTCCAATTTGAGTAATCTTATGACTTTTTCTTTCTTGTCAAGTATGCTTGGTATGTGTAATCTCTTTTATCCTTCATGATCTTTATCTTTCATAATATTCATGATAACCTCCAATTATCTCAACTTGAGTACCTTTGACATCAATGACAATATTTCTAACACTTACTACCCCTTTCATCACCCGAATTTGTCTCATAGCCCTCGCGGGGCTTAGCAGTATTAGCCTGCGGGGCAGCAGGGGTTTTATGCACCTCATGGGCTTTTACATGCTCATAAATAAGGAGAATCAACCCCACATGCAGAATAGGGTTCTTGGGGTTTTTCAAATGCTCCTTAATCCCCGTATCCAGCGACATTAGCAAATAATAAGGGAAGGATACCCATTTCTTGTGTTGGAAATGGTTAAGCAGAAGAAAATGATAAGTATTGATCGCAGTATACCTTCCTTTTAGAGTTATATACCTCATTATTTCCTCAGCCACATCACACCAAAGCGCTTTCAAAGAGGTCTGCTGGTACTTGCCGCACTTAGCCGACTTCAAGTTTGCCGCTTCATCCTTTTTGAAGAAAATGGCCATCGCTCCTTGTGCTTCTTTTTTATCCCTAAAAACCTTCATACCCTGCACGGCAAGGCCAGTAATTTGGGGAATAAGTTCATCCACCACAATTTCCCTCCCTCCCAAGTTCAGAAACCTCTCCTTCCATCCTTGAACAAATAACTCCGTGACTTGGGGATTATTACCTTGCAATTTTTCCATGTACAGAGTAAGGCCACCCTTCTCAAGGATTTCCCAAACCTCTTTCTTCTGCTTCACAGTATCACACGACTTCGACTTAGCCTGGTTTCTATCCCCACCCATAGCGGAAAACTTGACACACGGAGACCAAGCACTTAGCCAAAAGCACTTGCAACAAAGACAAAAGCCATCCAAACTAGAATAAAAGAGCCGAAGTCTCTCGAAACAAAGGCAAAAAAGCCCAGAATCCGTGTGAAGCCAGCCTTCGGATAGAGATGCAATAATGAAACATACCAACGAGCCTTGTGAAAGCCATCACATTTAATCAAATCTTTAACATCCTTAGTCATGATAATCAGCCATGTGACCAAGGACATACAACCTTTCATTCGACACAAGATCCCCACAAGATTAGCATTCATTATTAACAATGGTTGAGGCGTCAAACGGAATAGGGTCATTTAACTCCCATTCCTTACTATCACGAACACCATAGTTGGCAAAAAAATCCGCTAGCCTATTTCCTTCTCTTAGAATGTGGGAAATATAAACATTATCAAAAGAATTAATAATATTAAGAGAATCCCTAACAATGGCCTCAATGGTCTCAGAAGGAGGGGAAACGTTCTTCAAAATATTGATAACATTCAAGGAGTCACCCTCCACCCAGACCTTTCGATACCCTTTCCTTTGTGCCAACTTGAGACCATGATAAGCTGTAGCCGCCTCCGCAAAGTGGTTTGTCTGGATTCTCAAAGGGAGCGCCACCACAGAGACGAGCCTACCATTAGAATTTCTGATAACTACCCCACAATCTATAGGTCCTGGATTGCCTTTAGCTGCACCATCAAAATTAATCTTAACCCAACCATCCGGTGGCGCCTTCCACACAACATCATCTCTAGATGACTTCCCTTTTGAGACAGGGAGTGATATATCACACAACTTCCACTTTTGAGCAATTGATATATCAGAGGAGCACAGGTTAATCTTTTGACCAATATAAAATGAAGTCCTAGGAAGAAAGTTCTCTTTAATACCCGCACAGATCTTATAGGCAACAGTTAAAGCCAGAATAGCTGCATTTCTGAAAATTCCGTTATTACGTTCCAACCACACCCCCTAAATCACATGAGGCAAAACGAGGGACCATAAAATCTGCAGAGTTGGATTAGATGAAGGACCAACCCATTGGAACCATAAATCTTTGATAGAGCCCAGGAAAACCCAGCTAATATTCCAAAGTGATAGCACATGATTCCAGATCACTCCAACATAACTGCACCCAATCATCAAATGACAAGTATTTTCTGCTTCCTTTTCACAAAGAAAGCATCTATTGGGCATAACAAAACCTCTTTTAATCAAGTTATCAGTATTAAGAATTTTATTTTGACATAAGTGCCAAAAGAAAATATTGATCTTGGGGATTAGCCTAGAAGACCAAACAAAAGCCCAAAAAGGAGGTAGACCAGTAAAAGAATCACTAAAATGAAAAGCCGAAGCAATAGAAAAATTATCCGCAGAGGATGGTTTCCAAACAAACCTATCAAGAGCGGGGGTAGAAGGGATATGAACCGAGGAGATAGCCCTATATAAGCATTCCAGACCCGGGTCCACCTTGTGCAACTTCCTCCAACAACCTCCTTCAATGTAATCAACAACAAATCTGCCAAACTGTCGTAAACAGAGGTCCATAAAGGGATGAGCCCATGGCTCGTCCTTAAGAGGCCCATTACCCAACCAATTATCATCCCAGAACAAAATACTCCTACCATTGCCCATCTGCTAGAAGAGACCCTTAGCAATAAGCCTTTGAGCCTTTAACATACAGTTCCACAACATAGAACCACTCGGAGGAATAAACTCTTGAGATAAAAAACCTCTAATCCCAACATCACCATGAAGCTATTTGCTCCACACAATCTTCGCCCACTCACTTTTAGCCTCCAAAAGGTTCCATAACTGTTTTCCCAATAAGGCTATGTTGAATGATCTGATCTTGTGAATTCCAAGTCCACCGGCCCTTTTCGGCCGACAAACATCATCCCAAGCTACTAGATGGGTTCTTTTCTTGTCTTCAACAGTAGTCCACAAATTTTTTTTTTTTGAATTCCTTCCAATATATCCACAAATTTCCTCGGCATGTGAAAAAGATTGAGGGCATAAACTGGAATATTCTGAAAGGTAGATTTAATTAGCTGGACTTTTCCAGTTTGGCTCAAGAAAGCCCCCTTCCACCCAGCCAGCTTGGAATTAAATTTATCAATCAACCCCCTCCATAAAGAATCTGGATTCTTAGAACAGAGGGGAAGCCCCAAGTAAGAAGGAAGTTCCCCAATTTGACACTGCAGAATACGGGCAATCCTCTTCTGTCTATCAATCAGAGTATTAAAAAAGAAAAGCACACTCTTCTGAAGACTAACCTTCTGCCCAAAAGCATCCTCATACATTTGCAAAATCCGTTTAATAGCCTTAGCTTCCTTAATCATAGCCTGCTCGAGTAAAAGAGAATCATCCACAAATTGTTGATGAGAACAAACAAGGTTAGCAGAAGAAGGGGCTAACCTGGACATAAGACCCGAGTTGAAAAATCTTTGGATAAGACGTCCTAAAGACTCAACCATAATGATAAACAAAAACGGAGAGATAGGATCCCCTTGCCGCAGGCCCCTGGAGCAATCAAAGAGAGGAGAGGGAGAACCATTCAAGAGAACCTCAGAGTCGAAATAAGTTGATGCACCAGAGCCACCATTTTCTCCCCAAAACCGAAGGAGATAAGAATTTTAGACAAAAAGCCCCAGTCCACTCTATCATAAGCTTTAAGTAAATCAAGCTTGAGGATAAACCTAGCCTGTTTGTTAACAGTAAGAGAGTGAATATTCTCATGAACAGTAAGAATGGAGTCCAAAATTTGCCTACCAACCACAAAACCATTCTGCTGGGGAGAGATGATAAGAGGCAATTTTTTTGCAACCTCAACGCCAAAACCTTGGAGAAGATCTTATAAATGGAATTACACAAACTGATAGGACGAAATTCCTCAAAGGAAGAAGCCCCCGACTTTTTGGGAATTAGAACAATAAAAGAGGAATTCAATTCCTTTAAAAGGGCACCCGTCCTGAAAAACCCATTAGTAGCCGCAACAACATCCTTCGCAATTATTTCCCAAAAAGACTGAAAGAAAAACATGGAAAAGCCATCAGGGCCCAAAGCCTTATTACCTTCAAAGGAGAACACAACATACTGGATTTCCTCCGCCGAAGGAATACAAACCAACTACCTATTGATCTCATTATCCACCAGCCGCGGAATATCCCTCAAAATATCCTCTTGACTGGCCAAATCGAGTTCTTCCTCCATCGACAACAATTGAGAAAAATAGGAGGCAACAACATTCTGCAGATCAACATCCTTATCCAAATCTTGGTTATTATACATAATCCGATTAATCCTGTTAGAGGCCTTATGTTTCAAAGTCGACATATGGAAAAACTTTGTATTTCTATCCCCACTTTTCAACCACATGATCCTTGACCGCTGCTTCCAAAATTCTTCCTCCTTTGCGACTATATTATGCAATTTGGAAAGCAGAACATTTTCCTTCAAAATCAAATCCTGATCATACCCCAACGTCTGAATAACTTGCTGAATAGAGTGAAGCTCCTTAGACACCTCATCCTTTTCTATGAAAATATGACCAAACGAGGTACAGTTCCATTTCCTAACATTCATCTTAACATTAGCCAACTTTTTAACAACTCTATACATAGTCGACCCATCCACGTTAATATTCCACCAATCCTTAATTAAATAACCAAGATCAGGATGACAAGTTCACATTTTCTCAAACCTGAAAGGAAAGTTCCTCTTACCACCCAATAAATCCACAAATAGAGCCAAGGGGAAGTGATCTGAACCAACTTTGGTAAGAGTTGAGAGAGAGTAGGAATAGTGAGCTAACCACTCAGGATTCAAAAGAGCACGATCCAGCTTAACCTGAATAAGGGCATTCCCAACTTGCCTATTCGACCAGGTAAAGGACGCCCCTTTCAAATCCAAGTCAAGAAGAGCCGAATCATTGATAAACTGCATAAGATCAAATCTGCTATCATCCACATTCTACGAACCACCCATCTTATCAGAATCATGCAAAGGAGTATTGAAATCACCAATGACAAGCCAGTTACCCACGTTATTATCAGCTTTAAAAGAAGCCGGACTCTCCCATAGCCTTTTTGTAGCCTGCTTACAATTAGGTGCATAAATATTCGACAAAGTCCAAGAGAACTTATCATGCAGGTGGAAAAAAGAAGTAGCCACATGATTACAATCGTTCAACATCTCCTCACCTCTAATCACCCTAAGATTCCAAAAAGTCACTATCCCACCTGAAGCACCAGTCGCCTCAGAACAATGCATACCACAGTCTTTGAAAAAATTCAATTTCAACCTAGAAAGTTTATCCAATCCCATTTAGTTTCTTGGATAAGAACAATATCAGGATGATGATCTCTTACCAGATTAGCCAAGAGATCATGCTTGTGAGGGTGATTCAAACCCCTCATTCCAGTAGATTATCTTCATGAGGATTTATGGAAGGTGCTCTTAGAGCACATATCTAGCAGAGTTCTTTGCGTACCATCAGCAATATCCATCCGACTCTCCTTCTCCCTAGCAACATTAGCTAGAGGCCGACCTCTACCCCTCCGCTCAGACCCACAGTCTGACCTCTGCCTATTCCTTGTCACAACTCCTGGCGAAGGAGAATGTCTCTTCCTATTCCGACCACGAACTTGAATGTAAGGTGGGTTATCCACTTCCTTCAACTCCTCGTCCTCCTTAACATCATGCTTTAATTCCAATCCCTCAATCTTCGACATCAAAGAAATCCCCCCCCGGGGAGAGTCAGAAACAACTATTGCAGAAGAAACTTCCTCAACCACCACATATCTATCATTAGGAAAACTAGGGGACACGCATACCTTTTCATTCTGATCTTGGGTTTCCCCCTTAGTTGGTTGACAAACCAACACCTTATCCACCTCATCCAAAAGTGTCTCCTCCGAAGCCACCGAGGGGGGCACACCATTAGGCATCTCCTCCTGAGCAGAAGGAACAACCACCACCTCTTGAGTAGGAACCGAATCCACCCTCCTTAACGGGAGATTTCTCAACCTCTCTCCATTGTTTGGAAATTTGCTTAGGAACTTTAAGTGGACACTTTTTGGCCCAGTGACCCACTTTTTTACAATGGAAGCAGGCAAAGGGGTTTGACTCAAATTCAACTAACTGCTCCCACACCCCAAGTTTAGAATTAATCTTAACCAAGGAAGGCAGATCCGCAGACTACTCGACATTCACACAAAATTTGGCATAAACCAGCTACTTCCTAGAAGCTGTCGTTTGGTCAATCGACAACAAACAATCAAACGTGCTGGCAATCCCTTTGAAAACCTCTTCATCCCAAAATTCCAATGGGAGTTCGAGCAATCTAACCCAAATTGGAGCCGCCGAGAAAGAGCACAAATCCGGGTTGAAGCCCGTCTCCCACTTTTTCAGCATCAACGAGGACTTTCCAAGAAACCAAGGGCCACCTGTCAATGCCATCACCAAATCATCCTCATAGTTGAAGGAAAAAGAGAAGAAGCCTTTGGCCATAGCAGCCATTTCAACTTGTCCTTTAGGTTTCCAATGACTAACAGTAAACTTGCGGACCATCTCAATGTGGGGCTAAGGACCAACAAATTTACCCAACAACACCATTTCCATATTTGACATTCTTTTGTCAACAATACAGTTCGGAACCGAAACAGAGTACTCGCCAGTCTTTTTATTTGCACTAAAAGGAACTAGAGGGGAGGAGCTTTTTCCCTTAGGCTTAGAACCAAACAGATATAACCATTCGAGGGAGGAACAAGACAAGAAAGGATTCTTAGTCTTGTCAGTCCCAACAGCCTCGACATTAGGAGTCCCATCACTCCCATTCAAAGACAGGCCGTTCCCTGACTTTTCAGAGCCAGGTAGCACTATTTTAGAGCCAGGCATTGGGGAATGTGTTGAGCACACACTCTTTGAAGCCCCTTTCCCTTCCAAAAGAACATTAGCCACAAAAGGGGACCCACATAGCTTACCTGCAGCAAGGGCCCCGTTTGACATCACCCTTTCATCAACACACCGACCGCCATTACCGCTAGGAGCTTCAACTAGATATCCCGCCTCTTCTGAATTTGAAAAAACGCCACCACCATCACCACTGCCAGAGGAGCTGCCCATTGTTCCAGTGATATCAATGACATAAAATATTACATTTTAAAGTAATCTTAATATTTGATAATCTGAAATCATTGTCATGAAGTAAACAATTAAAGTTTATACACAATAACACGTAAGGTTCTAATGTCCCCTTTTCGAAATGGGATTATAATAATAATAAATTAAAATATCAAAAAATAAAATATAAAGTATTAAATATAAAACTAAAGCTTAATATTATCAAGAGTCAAGAGGCATGTGAAGAATCATGATTATTGAAGGAAAATGATATATAAGAGACATCAAACAAGAAGTAATCACCATACGAAGAATACATCTTTTATTATTTGATTATTACTCTTTTGGAGCATGGAATTGCAGTTCATTTAACTTGAGGATGAAACCCCCTCATGGCAGGGATTGAAGGATGAAAACCTGCAGTTTTTCAAGAGTGATTTCACATGGAAGTCACCATTGTGCTAAGTTGACATATCGTTGAGTAGATATTATTAAAATTTCAAGTTAACAACATTTGTTGGTTATTAGCAAATCTAATTGCTATCTTTAAAAGATATTTAATTGTGCGAATTCAATTAATTATCAGAAATACCAATTTGAAAAAGTATAGTTTCTAGTGTATATATTATTGTATAGAAATTAAAAAGATTGGATATTATTTATTTATTTATTTTTGTTTAGACTGCAGGAATTGGGTAGCACGACCCCCTATAAACTGCAGTGCACTTGGTAAATTTTTTAACGTGTCTGGCGGCGTTGGCACGACATGCTCTCCGGTACCACGGGGGTGGGGGAGACTAGACCTCGTGACCAACCTCCTGCAACAGGAAAGATTTAGCCAACCGAGCTAGAGCCCCAACCCCCACTTGATTGGATATTATGAAATATTCCCTTCGGAATATATAAAATTCAAACAAGATATTACAAATGGTATGAGAGATGGATCTTGCCAACTTGTGAGTCTTCTTTCATATGCAATTTAGTAATAGATTGAATAGATATTATCAAAGAGAATTAATTTCAGGTAAATGACAAAAGAAGTGAATATGGTCGATAGTAAGGGAAAAACTCCTCTTGGGAAAGTTGTTACAGATAAATTTGAAAGAAGATTGATACAATGATAGATATGTTGGGTCAAATGCTTCACATGAAGCAAAATAATATGATTGCATCCAAAAATCAAAGATAAAAAGTTCATTTGAGGAAATAAAAAAGTCCAATACAAGATGATATTCACATCATCTATGCAGATTATAAAAACTCTTTCAGAAATTTAATGACTATAAAGGGTGTAAAAATGCACAGTCTAAGGCAAATGTTCTTGGCATAAGTTTTGTTCCAATGACTATGACCAGGGTTCCAATCATATCTAATAGGAACTCATCAACTTTATGCACTCCACAAGTTCAAGCTTTGGCAGGAGTTTGGAGTACTCTTACTAGAAATAGCATTATGATATGTCAAATAATGCACAATAAGTTTCAATTGAAGTAACTCCACACTGAACTTTTTTATTTTTCAATATTGAGAGTACAAATACAAGTCTCTGCACTTTTTGATCACCAAGTTCTTAGTGGAGGCAATGTGATAGCATATGGTGTTTGGACAATGCACTCTATCTAGATGAATACACTACTGAAATGTAAAGATGACAAGATGACCAAAGCATGTAGGCAATAGAGCGAACCCAAATCAACGCCTCTTTGGAAGACAAGCATGTGTAGAAAATGTGAAGCCACTGGCAGATTACAACGGAATTTGATATAGTGAAAATGGTTGATTACACGCGGTTTTGATCAATGCCAACATGGGCTTGAAATGCAGAGGGGTGTAGCTGTGGACTCACCAAGAATTTCAATGATAAATGCATTAACCGAGGGTATACCATCTAGTTTTACAATATCTTGAGCATGAAATGCACAAGTCTCTGGCAGTACTACCATTCAGAGTGACAATAATATGAGCATGGAATGCACTAAGTACAACTAAGAATGGTATTGATAAGAGAAGCTAGCTACACACATTAATAATGTTATTCAAAATAATGAACACACTGCTGCATATACATAAGTGAGCCCATAAAATTATAGGTTGATGTTATACCATTCATGTGGACTCAATTAGCTGAAGTAAACTACCAAAGACGGCTGAAGGATGATGTAGAATGCTGATTGTAGACCTCCAAACCCACTGAACATTACTCATAACTGCTATATCAGACTGTTTTGGTTTTAAAAATGCCTTCCATCCACCATACTTAATACCCCAAACCATTGTACAACCACCATTTAACTGTAGGATAACAACAACATTGCTGTATGGCCCAATATGCAAAGAAAAATCCCTCCAAAATGACTCTAATTATTGCTGCAACAAGTACTATAGCATGGAATAAGGAAATACAATCCTCTCAAAGCTCCAAAAATCACTCCTAAATTCAAGACAAAACTAGGACAGCAAACATCAATAAAACTTGTATACCAAAATCTCTCAAAACACATAAAAAATCTCCATTATCAATAACAAATTGGAAAAACTCAGCATTTAGCACAAGTGCTTTTTGAATGAAATCACTCAGCCAACTAGTAGAGTTTTTGTCCTTGAAACTGGATTCACCAAAGGGTTTTTTTCTTAGACAAATAGGGAGAACTCACATTCTTTCACCAAAGCAAATAAAATGAATAAATAGTAACCCTTCTTCTCAAGACCCAACCTCCTTTTAATCATGTTTTTTCATCAAAGCAAATGAAATGAATAAGTAGTAACCCTTCTTCTAAAGACCCAACCTCCTTTCATAACCTTTAGAGTTATTTTTGGAAAAAACATTTGTTTTTGTTGTTTTTTGAAAAATGTTTTTTTGCTTTTTCTAATTTTTTTTTTTTGATTTTTGTTGCTTTTTTTTGAAAAATGCTTTGATTTTTTTCTAAAATGCGCTAAGTTGCTTTTTTTCAAAAAATTATTTTTTTTATTAATAAAATAATATAAAGTGTTCTTATGATCACTTTTTAGCACCTTGAACCTAGTGACACTTTATCTGCACACTTAAAACACTTTTTATAATATTTAAATATAAATTATCATTTAGTTTTACCTTTTCAACAACTTTAATATTTTAATTATTTTTACACAACCACCAAAGTTATGAAAAATATTAAAATAGCCCAAAATATGAATTTTGACCACACTACCAATACTTTAAATGCGTATGATATCAGTCTATATGAAAGTTGGTGCTCTCCCAAGCTGACACACTTCTCCAAGAATTGTGGAGTGCTCCCAAAATGTCGGATCCGCACACAGAAAGTATTATTGTACTCATTTTCGCTCCAAGAACTCTTTGCCACTATCATAATACCTTTCCAATAAAGCTAGTATTCTCCAAGAAATTTGGAGTTTCCAAGGATGTTGGAATGGACCAAAGAAAGGGACCTTACACCAACTCAATTGTAATGTGCTCCCTCTGCAATTGTACATACCTTTTCTCACAATTGGCTCATGGGTAAGTCTCTAATTGTGGATGGGGATCATCATTTATCAATAGGGCAACCACAAATGTCCAATTCTATATCAACATCTTCTATGGGTAGGTCTTTTACCATGGCTCATCATTGCAATATTAGATCTCGTCTTTAGAGAGTAGTAGGACCTAACTAAGAATGGAAGCCAAAATTGACAAATTAGATTGCAAGCATTAGTCCTAGAAAAATAGATACATCCATGATTAACACTATTGTTTTTGAAGTCAACAACTTACCTTCTCCAACATCAAATTGTGTGAAGATTGAAGATGCAACTGCCAAATTGCATAAAAGTTAAAAGAGATGAATGTTCAAGATGATCAACATGTATTCATACCTTAATTGATAAATCTTTGAAAGCACAAATCTGCCCTTGATAATGAACTCCTCTATCCAATCTCGCATATGCTTCCCATATATTACCAACTGTCTCAATTGGTGCTGATCAGCCGGTGATTCCAAAACTTGTGGAAGCAGTTGAGTGGCCTGTGAAGTGTTGTGAAGCAGATTAGAAACATATTGTCGCAGTTACCGATTTTCAGCCTTGAGGGCTGCCTTATCCTCTCCATCTTTAAGCACTCTTTCCTTTAGATTTCCTGCTGCAACTTCGAAGAAATTTACATTGGTGTGTTGAGTGCTCTTGTCGAGATTGGCTTTAACAACCGTGAAATCATCAACCTCCATCTCATCAACATTCTTATCTTTTGAAGGCGTATTAGTCTTAATGATAATTTCACCTTCTGGATTCTTCTCCATGTGAACTTGTTTCTTAGGCTTCTTCAGTAGTGGCTCTTGATAAATGTTGTCAAGCTCTGCAAAGTTTAGCTGATACGAAGGCCTCCTTCTCTTCCTTCCTAGGACGTTCTCAAGCCAAGACGAGGTGTCTACTAACTTCTTTGGGAGGTTCGGCTTTAGCTTCATCAACTTCTTCATCTTCTAAATCAATATGGATCGAAGAAGACCTCGGCGATGGTGGAGAATCAAGTGACAATGGCATTGCTTCTACTTGTGGTGTGGGCTCTTTTGGTGGAACTTTAGATACAACTGTCGACTGCTCTTGCTGAACTGCATCAGAGAAGTCCAACCTTCTTCTTACACTCTTTGCCATTCTACCAATCTTCAAAATTTTTGGAGCGTGACTCATGGCCTTCATTCTTGGTTTTGGTTTGGAAGAAGAAGGTAGGGATGACTTCACTATCGGCGGCTCTGCGGTTGGAATAGCTTCTTTCCAAGTCCTTTTGAGGTTTAAGAAAATCCTGTTGTTTTTGACAACTTGACTCGTTCTTTCCTCAATTGAAGTGCTTTC